>VONZ01001065.1:0-232928 GCA_012976165.1 Labeo catla
GCAATGGGAGGAGTTTAACTTCCTTGTCTTAAAGAGACAGTTTTGTCATCATGTATTCACCCTCATGTTGTTCCTAACCTGTATAATTTTTATTTCTTACACGGATCTTACACAGTGGACATGGTCTTTATCATTAATAATAATAAAATAGATTTTGCTGACATCTACACATTAACAAATAAACAAAAACTAAAATAAATAAAATAAAAAAATAAAAACATAATTAAGAACAAATAAACAAAACAAATTCACCAATCAGATGATTCTAAACTGTTATGAACTTTATTTTATTTGTATTTTTTTTTTTATTATTTATTTATTTTTTTTATTACATAGTGGATTGGAAACACTTTATTAATAAAAAATAAAAACATTTTGCAGATGTCAACCAATTAACGTTCAAAAACACTAAAAACAAATAAATAAAAAACAAGAAAAATAAATAAAAATGAACTACTAAACCAAAAACAACTAAAAAGAGATGCAAATATTTAAAAATAAATAAATAAATAAATAAATAAATAAATAAATATTTGTTAACTTAGACTATGAAGCACTTTTAAAAATACATAAAATTTAGATTCCAAAAATATTTACACCACCCACCCAAAATTCTGTCATCATTTACTCACTCATTTTATTCCGGTATTAATTTTTATTTCTTATGTGTGTCTTACACCAAAACCACTAAAAACAAGACAAATAAATAAACATTATCCTAAAAAAAACAAAACAAAAATGAGACGCAAAAATTTAAAAAATAAATAAATGTTTTATATATTTATTTGTTATATTTATTTATTAACTCAGATGTCAACCAATTCATGTACAAAAACTCTAAAAACAAACAAATAAATAAATAAATAAATATGAACTACTAAAACAAAAGCAACTAAAATGAGATACAAAAATAAATAAATAAATAAATAAATAAATAAATAATGTATTATATATTTATTTGTTAACTTAGACTATGAAGCACTTTTAAAAATATATAAAATTTAAATTCCAAAAAAATATTTATACCACCCACACAAAATTCTGTCATCATTTACTTACATTTATGTCGTTCTAAACTGAAATAAATTATTTCGTATGTGTATCTTACACAGTGGATTGGAAATACACTTTATTAATAAAAAAATAAACAGATTTTGCTGATGACAAATTAACATACAAAAACACTAAAAACAAATAAAGAAAAAATAAACAAGACAAATAAATAAATAAATAAACAATAACTACTACTAATACAAAAACAACTAAAATGAGATACAAAAATTAAAAATGTGTTATATTTATTTATTAACTCAGACTATGACGCACTTTTAAAAATATATCAAATTCAAATTCTAAAAATATTTATACCACCCACCCAAAATTATGTCATCATTTACTCAGCCTCATGTCATTCTAAACTGGTATAAATTTTATTTTTTATGTGTATCTTACACAGTGGATTGGAAACACACTTTATTATTAAAAAAAAAATAATAATAATTTTGCTGATGTTGATTAACTAGCAAAAACACTAAAAAACAAACAAATAAAAAATAAGATCTACTAAAACAAAAACAACTAAATAAAGATACAAAAAAAATGAAAAATAAACAAACAAACAAACAAATGTTGTGTTTTATATATTTGTTATATTTATTAACTAGTAATATGGCTCAATGTCCATCGCTAGGCCACAACTCAAACTATAAAGCACTTTTAAAAAATATAAAATACAAAAATATTTATAAAATTCTGTCATCACATCCTCACCCTCACATCACTGTAAACTTGCCTGCATTTATTAACACATATAAACACATAAAATGTGGAAAAATGTGTCGTTTTCTATAATATGTCCCTTCTAAAAAGGTTCAGTGTCGAATTAGTTCCCACTGACTTAATGGAGAAAAACAGTTCTCGAAGCATTTCTTAAAATATCTTCTTTTGACATTTGGAACAACATGAATGATGCCAGAATTTTAAATTCTGGATGAACTATTCCAAGGAAGAACCCAATGCCTCACTTTCCATTAATATCACCTAATATGTGCCATGCAACGTGTCGGGATACCAGCAAATTCCCAGTTGGCATTCCCAGTTCCCACATTGGAAACAATCATTATTAGCTTACTAGACGTTTTTTATTTTTTCTATATAATGTGCTTAATTTCACTTGTGGAAGCCTGCTGGCAGTAAATGCCCAGTGATGCACTGGGCAAGATGCCGGCGTGTAGCTCCAGTTTCAGGGCTGTTCCAGGTGCCCAGCGCCAGCTGCAACAAATGCCAGAGCTTGGGGACTCATTACACGGCTCGCCCTCTCCCTCTACAGACAGGTCAAGTCTAGGAATTTGTTTTTTCTGATACATTTAGAACTTATTAAATACAACACCTACATCTAAGTTCAACAGCAACTTGATCTAAATCTGGAGGAAATATAAAACGTTACCAGCATTGTCTTTTCTCTTTTTGCTCAGCGTGCTGAACTTTGCATGAATAGGTAATGGAGCTTTCAGATGTTTTACTGAACAAGTTATTTAAGACCAAGGCTGTTTATAATAGATAAGCCTGTGCTTATTATGACGTCACAGGGCCTGTTTAGCCTTTGTTGGCCCTTATCTTTCTGCCTACGGTCCAGGTCCCACCACACCTCCTACATGGACCCAGATTGTGCCTAATTTAGAGGACAAGCTCGAGTCACATGAGAGCCGGGAATCTGTTGTCGCGTCAGCTGCCCTGATGAATGATTCCTCGCTGTGCAATTGTTTGGATCCACACATGGGCCGGATCCACACACTCATCCAGGCAGACTTAATATACACAAGCTCATATTTCAGCCCAGTGGATTACAGCTAGAAAGGATACACAAAAACTTTCACCACGGTGGGACGGGAAACAGGGGCTTCCCAAGGCATTTGGTCGATTAGGACTGCAATCAGCATTTTAGTATTCGTGTGATATCTTTTCAATCTTTTGTTTGGCTTTGTTAAGGTTGTGTATTATAATCATCTACCGAAAGTTTATTTTCAGTTCCCCTTTCAGTTCCTGCATGGTTGACGGCCAGTGACACAATAAAACAAAAAGACAAACACAACTGTACTTCTGCTGGCAAGTTTGTCGTGTGCAAATTCTCTGAAAACACTTGACAATGCTCATAAAATGTATAGAACATCATGAACATAAATATAAATAATAAATGCTTATATTACATTTTTAAAAATTATAAACATCTAAATATTCTTACAAATAATAATATTATGTATTAATATTACTATTAATGATAAATATTTCTAACAATAGTAGCAGTAGCTACTTATTCTTATTGTCATGTCAGCATCTAAGGCTATAATTCTAATATAGCTAAATACAGTTTAGGTCAAAAGTTTACATACACCTTGCAGAATCTGCAAAATGTTAATTATTTTACCAAAATAACACGGAGCATATAAAATGCATGTTATTTTTTTATTTATTACTGATCTGAATAAGATATTTTACATCAAATACGTTTAACATGTAGTCAATATGAGAAAATAATAACTGAATTTATAAAAATTACTCTATTCAAAAGTTTACATACGCTTGATTCTTAATACTTTGTTGATACCTTAATGATCCACAGCTGTGTCCCTTGTTTGTCAGTTAAGCAGTTCTTCAGAAAAATTCTTCAGGTCCCACAAATTATTTGGTTTTGTAGCATTTTTGTGTAATTGAACCCTTTCCAACAATGACTCTATGATTTTGAGATCCACCTTTCCACACTGAGGACAACTGAGCGACTCATGAATATGCAACTATTACAGAAGGTTCAAACGCTCACTGATGCTCCAGAAGGAAACACAATGCATTAAGAGCTGGGGGGGTGAAAACTTTCAGAATTTGAAGATCAGGGTAAATTTAACTTATTTTGTCTTCTGGGATGTATTCAAATATCTTCTGTAGCTTATGAACGGCAGTATTAAAATGGAAAAAAAATAAGATATTTAGGCAAAATAAGAAAAATGTACACATCTTCATTCTGTTCAAAAGATTTCAACCCCCAGCTTAACATTTAGCAGATTCTGCATGATGTATGTAAACTTTTGACCTCAACTCTCTTACTCTGGTTTTCAGTGTCACATGATCTTTCAAAAACTATTTTACTATGATTACTATTCTAATATTCAATGTTTAAAACAGTTCTACTGCTTGATATATATTTTTTTCTCTCTGTTTATTGGTTATGGAATATTTATTTCAATTTTTTTTTGTATTTTTTATTTTATTTTATATATGATATATACATGTACATGCATTATATTACATATTAGCTTACTGACTTGCAACTTCTGAACAGCAGTGTAAATAAAAAGATGAGCCATAATCAGAGATTGTGATGTGCATTATTTGCTTGTAGCAAATAGTAAAACTCTACTCTTTAAGGGATAGTTCACCCAAAAATGAAAAGTCTGTCATTAATTACTCACCCTCATGTCTTTCCAAACCTGTAAGACCTTTCATTTTTGGAACACATATTAAGATATTTTGATGAAATCCGAGAGCTTTCTGGCCCTGCTTAGACAGTGGTACTCTCGTGAACAAGCGTTGAAGACTGACACGGAAGTGAAGAAACTGTTAAATAAAGTTGTTATTTTTGTCTTCTTTGTGCGCAGAAAGTATTCTTGTTGAACCACTGATGTCACATGGACTATTTTATCGATGTCCTTACTACCTTTCTGGGCCTTAAACGTATCATCTGCATTGCTGTCTATGCAGGGTCAGAAAGGATTTCATCAAAAAACGGATTTTTGGATTTCATCAAAAAATATCTTAATTTGTGTTCCTTGCTGAACGAAGGTCTTATGGGTTTGGAACAACTGAGGGTGAATAATTAATGACAGAATTTACATTTTTGGGTGGACTACCCCATTAAGTCAATGGAAACATGGGCCGATTCTTCAAGAGGTTTGTAGACCCTCGACCGGATTCTATGGAAATCAGTGAGCAGGAAACTCTTAACAAGAACTTTTCTGCCAAATCCACACGAAACAAATCTACGATACTGACAAGCAGAGTTCCTGCCATTTATCACATGCATCTTCTGTCAGCTCCGAAACGAGTCCACAGCCTGACTTAATAGTCTGTGTAAATGCTCTGTGCCAAAAAGAGCACTTTATTAGGGTGGGAATGTTTGCTTTTAGATTATCTAACATAGCATTCCTGACTTGATATGAGTACAAGTAGGAGGAAAATAAGGCTAGAATGGACTAACAGTCTGAACCAACCCACAATTTAAAAATAAAAACACAAAAAATAAAACAGGTTCATGGTTGTACTGAAGGCCTTCCCTGAAGACACAGTGCCCATGGTCTAAGCATCGTAACTTCACTGTACAGATGTTAACAACATGTTCTAAGATCCTCGGTACAACCCACCCTTACAAAACACGCAAATTATGTAAAGGAAAAAAATATTATTTGACTAGCTGCCTCCTGGATGAAACAAAAAATTATTTATTTTCCAAACTCGCAATGGTTTCGAAAGAAGCTCAAGTCATAAGCAGTAATCATTTACAAGACACTTTCAAAGCGGCACCGGCATAATCATGCTGGCTTCCTAAATATATTCTTTCACCAAATTTTCCATAAAGCCTTTGTGGAGAAAAGTCTCAATATGCAATGAGACAAACTTGGTGAAACAAATTAAATTATTAAAGGATTAGTTCACTCCAGAATTAAAATGTACTCACCCCTTGTCATCCCAGATGTTCTTTCTTTCTTTATTCAAATGAAAAGAAATTAAGGTTTTTGAGGAAAACATTCCATGATCTTTTTCATATAATCGACTTCATTAGGAATCAATGGGTTGATTGAATGGGCTTCAAAGGGCTCTACTTGAGCCCAGCCGATAAATAAAGGTGGTCATTTTTTAAACAAAATAAAAATGTTTATACTTTTTAACCACAAATGCTCATCTCACACTAGCTCTGCTTCTCGCATTACGTTATCATGTTGGAAAGGTCACGCGTGATGTAGGCACATCGCAGAATGAGCATTTGTGGTTAAGAAATATATAAATTTGTATTTTTTTTTTAGAAAATTACCAATCGTTTTGCTAGATAAGACCCTTATTCCTCGTAAAGCCCTTTGAAGCTGTATTGGAACTGCAATTTGGACCTCCAACCCATTGATCCCCATTGAAGTCCACTATATGAAGAAAAGTCCTGGAATTTTTTTCCTCAAAAACCTTAAAGGAAGTCCACTTCCAAAACAAAGATTCACATATAATGTACTCACCCCCTTGTCATCCAAGATGTTCATGTCTTTCTTTCTTCAGTCATAAAGAAATTATGTTTTTTGAGGAAAACATTTCAGGATGTTTCTCCATATAATGGACTGATATGGTGCCCCGATTTTGAACTTACAAAATGCAGTTTAAACGTGGCTTCAAACGATCCCAAACGCGGTTGTAAACGTCTTATCTATGATCGGTTATTTTCATAAAAATAATACAATTTATATTTTTTAATGTCAAACACTCGTCTTGTCCTAGTCTGCCTGGACTGTTTTTGTTTTGTTGTCGAAAAACTCCCATCTCATGTTCTCCCTCAACTTCAAAATTGTCCTATATCGCTGTTTTACCTTTTTTGTTAGGGGTGTTTGATGTTCTTTGCATGTTGACTTTGCAGACTGGGTCAGTACTTCTGCAGCGATGTAGGATGATTTTAAAATGATTTTTGATGAAGTTGAGGGAGAAAATACGATGTCTGTCTTGAGGCAGAATACACAGAGTTCAGGGAGAGCTGGGATCATTTACAACCGCATTTGGGATCGTTTGAAGCATTTAAACTGAATTTTGGAAGTTCTAAATCGGGGCACCATAGCAGTCCATTATATGGAGAAAAAAAATGCAGAAATATTTTCCTCAAACAACACAATTTCTTTACGACTGAAGAAAGAAAGACATGAACATCTTGGATGACAAGGGGGTGAGTACATTATATGTGAACCTTTGTTTTGGATGTGGACTTCTCCTTTAACTTATTTGCGACTGAAGAAAGAAAGACATGAACATCTTGGATGACGTGGTGAGTAAACCAACCCTAATTAAACACACATGAACCAGCTAATCAAGATCTTCTTATTCACTAGAAACTTTGAGGCAAGCGTGTATGTGCTGGACACCCCTGTTTTATCCTAACAGTCTTGTTTGAAATAGTATATCCGTAGTGCAAAATCTCCAAAACAGTGGCTACTCACCAATTCCCAAGCCTGTGCAAGTGCCCGTGTCCAAGTCTGTGCCCAGGACACTCCAGCCTGCTGGTAGAGGCAGATGTCTAAGAGCAAGGGCCAGAGTATCATCCAACCTCTCGCACTCCTTCAGGGGGATCTGACACTCGTCCAGAAGTAACGCTTCTTCTGTCTTTCCAGCCGCGTTCACCAGGAACTGGGCCATGTCCAGGGCGAGGTCCTGGACGAACTGGAAGCGCTCCTCAGCCACAGGGTCCACCGAGCCCCCAGGCCGGGCCTGGCACAACGTGACCCGCACAAATTCACTGCGATCATGAGCTGTTATGAGACAAAAAACAAACAAACAAACAAACAAAGATATTATATTGTGTGTTTTGCTGATGGCCACAAGACAAACTAATACAAATGAATGAATGAATGAATGAATGAATTAATTAATTAATTAATGAATACACAAACAAATAAATACATAAATAAATAAATGAAAATATAAAAGAAATTACAGAATAAAAATCCATTTAGAAATTAATAATTAATATTACAAATAAATGTAAAACTAAATTAATGCAATAATTATTTTAATTAAACAGATTTAAATAAATAAATAAAGATTTTTTTTGTGATTTTGCTGATGTCCACAAGACCACTTTACCACAAGATAAAAATCAATAATTAATATTACAAATAAAAAAACATAATAATTTAACAATTATTTTAAATAACAGATATAAATAAATAAACACACATATATAAATCTCTGGTAGAAACTGATAATTAATATTCAAAAAATAAATTGATTTTTTTGTGATTTCGCTGATGTCCACAAGATCTCAGATAGAAATCAATAATTAATATTATAAATAAAAAGTAAAATAAATAAATAACTGAATTATTTTAAATAAACAGATTTAAATAAATAAACATACATATAGATCTCATATAGAAATCAATAATTAATAATATTATGTAATTTTTTTTGCTGATGTTTACAAGGTCTCATAAAATTAATTAATTGAACTATTATTTTAATAATTAGTAGTTAATATTATAAACAAATTGAAAAAAAAATAATTAATTTAATAATTAAAAAACAGACTTAAATAAACGCATACAAACAGATCTCATATAGAAATCAATATTATACACAAATTGAAAACATTGTGGGATTTTGCTGATGTCCACAAGATCTCAGATAGAATATCAATAATTAATATTAAATAAATAGAAAAATATTAATTATTTAAATAATTATTTTAAATAAACAGATTTAAAAAATAAACACACATATAGATCCTTATATAGAAACCAATAATTAATATTATAAATACATTGAAACGTTTTTGTATAGAAATCATATAGAATCATATAGAAATCATATAGAAATCAATATTATAAATAAATTGAAAATTTTGTGAGATTTTGCTGATGTCCACAAGCTCTCAGATAGAAATCAATAATTAATATAATAAATGAATATACATTTAATATAATCTTAATATATATTTATTTAATATCATTTATATTTTATTTAATATTACATATTTAAATAAATGAATAAACACATAGTACATAGCAACAACATTTTAGTATTTATTTATTTATTTAAGTGTTAAGAAAATTTTAGAGAATCAGAGAACAATGAGAGTCAAATGTCAGTTTGTTTTGTTAGCATGACAACCATAGCTCAACGTACACTGTTAGGTCACAACTCTGAATATGAAGCTCTTTTAAAATGTCTAAAATTCAAATTCCAGTCAAAACGTTTTTGAAGCAGCTTGCAGACTATAAAAAAATATTTATACCACCCACTAACATTTCCACGACTTTGTCAACAATAACTCAATTATGACTAAACTACCTAGCTAATTCTCTCATATCACACAGGGAGGTCTCCTTTAAATCACCTTCACACTGATTTAAAAAAAATAAATAAAAATTGCTTAATATTTTGGCAGCCACACATCAACAGATGAAACAAAGACTAAGTGCCTAAGTTTGAGTGGAGATGGATATAATTACTGAGAAATGTTCCTGCACTAACACCACTCATATCCATTTCCAAGAGTAAAGCAGCCGGAGACAGAGGTGACATACTATAAAAGCAACATTCATAAACAATTAGAACTTCACCATGGCGGCTGCCAGGAGGCCTGTCTTGTTTCACTGCAGTTATGAGATGTCATTGCGACAACACGCATCGCGAAGACAGAGCTGGAGTGCGAGCGCCTTTTCCGTCAATGCAGAAAAAAACCCAGTGTGTAGATCCACACGTCCACACTCACCAGCAGCACATTTGTTTGACCAAAACATCTCAGTGGGACATCCGTCTGGGTTCAAAGCACTTGAGCCATTTTTGCCGATAAAGCAGCCAAACATTTGGAATCAGCCGAAAGTATGGACCTCCAGCAGAGAGACAGAGGGTTGAAAGTGTACCCTGGCAGGCCGACAGCGGCGCACCTGAGGCGGACGATAGTAGGGCCATTCTTCATGTGCTCTTAATGCATTGCTGAAAAGCTTTCAAGTGCTCAGCCGGAGTAGTGATTACAAAACCGGTGCCAAACGTCTGCGCTGGATTCCATAAGACTGTATCTGCTGTGAGCCTCTGTGGAAGTGCTCTGGGGCAGCGGCTGAAATTTATTCCTTTTTTGACTCTGGACACTGGCTAAATTGCAAATGGGGGGCTGTTGTGTTTTGGTTTTTATTTCTTTTATAAACGAGATAAGATCGGAATGCTACCAGTTCTTCCGAAAAGCAAAAATGTCTCAATAACATTACAGGTTACAAGATAAATCTTCAGTTAATTACTATAATGCACTGTGCCTGTTAGTGGATGGTTTCAGAAGATGTTGTGGGTGGTTGCTAGGTTTTTGCTGAGGTCTCTCTGTCTTTTTTTTTGAAAATTAACTAAAATATACAAACAAATAAATGAAACAAACAAAAACTGAAAAAAGAAACTCTCCCCTACTACCCTTGGACAGAGACAATAAATAAACAACAACAATAAATAAAAATAAAATAAAATAAAATAACTAAATGCATAATAAATAAATAAATAAAACATTATAAGAGACAAACAAAAGGATCAAAAAACACCTGAAAAACTCCACTAGCCCCTCGGACAATACGTGGTCAAAATTATAAATATTACTCAAGTTCAATACTCAGTCCAATTATTCCAGTGCTGTTTAGCAAGGCATAAATAAATAGATAAACAGATAAATAACTAAACCAATTACTAAATATAAAAAATATCAAACAAACTAAAACATAAATAGATACATAAAAAAATAAATAAATAAAATGGACAAATCAAAAACATAAATATAAAAACATATAAATAAAATAAACAAATTGCTAAAAATAAAATATCAAACAAACCAATAAATAAATAAATAAATAAATACATACATAAATAAATGGACAAAAAAAAAAAAATATATATATATATATAAAAACAGATAAATAAAAGAAACTCATTACTAAAACAAATAAACAAACAAACAACTAAAACAAGCAATAAAATAGAAACACATAAATAAATGAAACCAATTACTAAAAATAAAAAACAAACAAATAAATAAATAAATAAATAAAATATTATGATATACACACAAAGGACAAAACAATAACAGAAAAATAAAAGGAAACGTTCATCCACCACCCCTTGGACAATATGTGGTCAAAACTGTACTCATATACTCAATCTAATTATTCAAGTTCTGTTTAGCAAGGGATAAATAAATAAATAAATAGTCAAAGAATAACATAAAAAAATAAAACAGATAAATAAAAGAAACAAATTACTAAAAATAAAATCACGAACAAACCAAAACATTGAACACATAAATAAACGGTCAAACAAAAACATAAAACAAATATAATAAGATAAAATAAGCAAATTACTAAAAATAAAACAAAATATTAAACAAACTAAAACTTACTAAATAAATAAATGGACAAACAAAAATGTAAATAAATATAAAAACAGATAAATAAAAGGAAGAAATAACAAAAAATTAAATTAAATAAACAAACCAAAACATGCATGCATGTCAATAAACATTTATTTATTTATTTATTTGACGAAACCATAACAAAAAATACAAAAAAAACCTTCCTCCACTAGCCATCTGGCAATATGTGGTCAAATCTATAAAGATCAGGTTATATACTTACTCCAATTATTCCAGTTCTCCTTAGCAAATAAATAAATAAATAAATACTATATACATAAATATAAAAACAGATGAATAAAAAAACAAAACAAAACAAAACAAAACAAATAAAATAAAATAAAATAAAGTCAAACAGAAACAGAAAAACAAACCCTCCCTTGCTACTCTCGGCCAAGTCTATTTTTGCACCCAATAAAAAAAATGTGTATATGTTTACAGACTCTCGTTATATTTTCTTCCACCTCTTTGGACATGTTACTACATTAAGCAAGAATGTGCCTGTTCATTAATAGCCTTTCCTTGTCCATGAATCTTCAGAAGCAGCACTGGGACATCTAAATCAGGGCAGTTATACAGAGGTTGCCCTGTGGTAACTGGGACAGTTTTGCGGGTGAATAACTGGGCGAAACGACAACGTGCCAAGCAAGGCCAGGACCAGGTCTGGCATGACTGGAATGTAAACGAGCCGATCTCCACAGGTAATGAGCGTCTGCTTCCAGGAAGAAGCTAACAATTATCAAGCACTGATAAAATACTGTATATGGACATGGACGTGGAATGTGTTGTGTGACCGTTGGTGTTTTAAATACTGACCTGGGCACACGGCTTGCAGCGTGACATGGCTGACTTTCAAAGTGCTGGAAACGTGCCTCTGGGTGGTGCCGGCGAATAGCAGGTAAAACTCTACATCCTCCTCATCCTCCACACACTCTTCCTCACAGAGCTGGACAGTCAACAGACACTCACCCTGAACAAGAAAGAGAAAACAGACAGCATTTAAAAAATTATTGTTTAAATATTTTTAGAAATCTATTCCCATCTATCACTATTAAAACCCTCATGCGGTCTTCGGGGTCTTTTTGACCCGCAAATGACTTTTGCTTAATTTTTAAAAAATGTTCTCTTTGTCGAAATGACATGAGACTTTGAAAACCTGTCAGCACTATCTAGATCTACAAATAAAAAAAAAATTGGAGTGACATCTTGATTTTATGTTAGTGTTAAAAAAATAGTCGCATTCATGGTCTTTGGGGTCTCTAGAGACCCCATGCAACAAAATTTAATTTTGTAACAAAGTAATAGTTTTTTTTTTAAACAAATATTATTTCCTGTATATTAATGTTTTTACTACATTTGTGCCGTTTTCGGAGGACTTATTACATTTTTTAAAATTTAGATAAATTAATAAATACATATTTTTTTTATTAGGTTTTTATACAAAAACAGCTTTTTGTGTAAAATTCACTTTATAAAAGACCCACATTTTTAACTTTCATTCATGGGGATAACATGGATCATTTGACATGGTTTGGTGTAAGATTTTTGCCCATCATTTGGAAAATGCAGTTTTAAAAATAAAAAATTATCATTTTTATCAGTAGATGGCTACAGAGCTCCACTATTTACTATTTGCTATTTGCCCAACTAAACGATATCTTTTTACAAGTTTTTTCAGTTGGATTGATATCTACATATAATGAACTCACAATTCTAACAATAAAAATTACTTTGTCAAAGTTTAATATTTTTTGTACTGAAAAAAAATCAGTTTTTCAATAATGTTACATTATGATTAGAATCAAACCAACAAAATGTTGATTCAAAATTCATCCATTCAAAATTTATCAATTCATCCATTACTTTGACAAAAAGTATTTTTTATTTTTATAATTGTGATTTCATATGTAGATAAAATCCAAAAATCCAAAAAAAAAAAAAAAGATGTGGCCTAATGGTTAGGGAATTGGGCTTGCAACTGAAACGCTGCGGGTTCGAGTCCCTGATCTGGCAGGGATTGAAGGTGGGGGGAGTGAATAATCAGTGCTCTCTCCACCCTCAATACCACGACTGAGGTGAGTCCCTTGAGCAAGGTCCACAACTGCTCCCCGGGCGCTGCAGCGATAGCAATATGGCTGCCCACTGCTCCGGGTGTTTGTTCACTACTCACTACTGTGTGTGTGCACTTGGATGGGTTAAATGCAGAGCACAAATTCCGAGTATGGGTCACCATACTTGGCCACACGTCACATCCTTTCCTTTCCCACTGAAAAACTTGTAAAAAGATGTCTTTCAGTTAGTCAAATAGCACATAGTAAATAGTGGAGCTCTGCAGCCATCTACTGGTAAAAATGATAATTTTTTATTTTTAAACCGGCATTTTCAAAATGATGGGCAAAAATCTTACACCAAACCATGTCAAATGATCCATGTTATGCCATGAATGAAAGTTAAAAATGTGGGTCTTTCATAAAGTGAATTTTACACAAAAAGCTGTTTTTGCATAAATACCTATTTTTTTTTTATATTTATTTATTATTTATATAAATTAAAAAAATCATAATAAATCCTCTGAAAATGGCACAAATGTAGTAAAAACATTAATGAACAGAAAAATGAATTTTGTTTTAGGAAAAAAACTATTATTTTGTTACAAAATTACATTTTGTTGCGTGGGGTCTCTAGAGACCCCAAAGACCATGAGTGTACAACCCAAAATGAAGACCGCACATTAAGATGAAAAATAATCCACATGCATTTTAAATTACGGTGGAAGAGCGACAATGAAGGACTGAGAAGTCTTTCTCATGTCCTCGAAAGACTAAAAACAGTAGTAAATAAGTGTTTGATCGCCTGCGGGTGCAGAAAATTACACAACGCAAAGCATCAGCTGCTATAATTCACCATTACTGGATCCTCAAACAACAGGGAGCCATCAACACCTGTCCATTAAGAGACGCATTTCCTTACAAAGTAAGCGGCGTCATAATGGCAGCCTATATACATATCAACAAATGCTTAAAAAAAGGCATTAGCTTTCCCCCACCCTCATAATTATAACTTTACTGTCATAAAAGTTCAACATGTGTCTGGGGTGGGTGTGTATGTGTGTGTAACAGGTTTTTACTTACTTCAAATGTCACTTCTAATTTATGGTATTGACAACCGCAATTCTTTGAAAAACGAATATTATGGCAGTTATGTAATGAACTCCTGTTTTTGGCTAGAAGGTGAACAGCCAACAAAACAAAAAGCAAAACAGAAAGCAAAGCAAAAGTAAGAAACAAACAAACAAAAAGCTAAAGAACACAAACAAACAAGAAACAGAAAAACAAAAAATAAACAAACATAAATTTAATAAGAGCCCTTACACTTAGTATTTAATTAAATTACAGTTTTAACTAAAATATTTATTTACAAATAATACAAATGATACAAAACAAAACAAAAAAGCAAAACACAACATCAAAAACACCACAAAAAAAACAAAACATCAAAAACAAAACCACAAAACAAACAAACAACAGAAAAAATACAAAACAAAACAAAAAATACAAAAATAAAAAATGTAATAAATAGTTTAAGAACCCTTAGACTATTTAATTAAATTATAGTTTTGACCAAAGTATTTACAGTATTGACAAATAATATAAATGATACAAAAAAAAAAAAAAAAAAAAAAAATCAAAACACAACACCAAAAACAAAACAGTAATGCAAAACAAACAACAAAACAAAACAAAACATCAAAACAACAACACAAAAAAACTGAAAAAACAAACAAACAAAAAATACAAAAATAAATGTAATAAATAATAAACAGTTTCAGAATCCTTAGACTATTTATTTAAATTATAATTTTGACCAAAATATTTATTTACAAATAATATAAATGATACAAACCAAAAAAAACTAAGCAAAACAAAAACAAAACCACAAGACAAAACAAAAATAAAATGTCATAAATTAACAAACATAAAATATATTTATTTACAAATAATATAAATTATACAAAAAATTAAATAAAAAAAATAAACAAAACACCAAAAATAAAACCACAAAAAATAAGTTAAAAAAATTAATGAATAAATAATTTCTAAGAGCCCTTTGACTTAGTATTTCATTAGATTATAGTTTTGACCAACATATTTACGATTTACAAATAATATAAAAGAAAACAAAAAAGCAAAGCAAAACAAAACCCCAAAACAAAACAAAAATACAAAAATAAAATGGATGTCATGAATAAATAATAAACATAAAATATATATTTACAAATAATATAAATGACACAAAACAAACAAACAAAAAAACAAAAAAGAAAAAAAGAACATACAAAAATAAATGTAATAAATGTCCATTTCTAAGAACAAAAATGCAAAGCAAAACAAAAAACAAAACTACAAAACAAACAATCAAAAAACAAATAAAAAATACAAAAATAAAATAAATGTAAAAATAAACAGTTTCTAAGAGCCCTAAGACTTAATATTTAATTAAATTGTAGTTTTGACCAAAAGATGTATTTACAAAAATAAATGATACAAAACAACAACAAAAAAAAAATCAAAAACAATGTAATAAATAAATAAAAAACTAAAAAATACTTATTTACAAATAATATAAATGATACAAAACCAAAAACTAAACAAAACACCAAAACAAAACCACTAACCTAAAAAAAAAAAACTATAAAAACAAAACAAATGTAATGAATAAATAACAGTTTCTAAGAACCCTTAGACTTAGCGTTTAATTAAATTATAGTTTTGACCAAAATATTTACAAATAACATAAATATAAATGTGCGCGTGTGTGTGTGTTAACAAACCAGAAAAAAAACAAACAGAACTAAAACAAAGATGTTCATTTGAGCTGGAATATCACTCCCAGTCTGTCTGCACAAGCAATTTATAATACACTGTCACCCGACACTTGACACCAGCAACAAATCGCCAGGCGTGACAAGAAGAAAGTCTACCCTCGCTCTTAGATATCTTCACTTATTTATAGGATGAATGTGAATGAGAAGACGACTATGAGAGTAACAGTGACAGAGAAAAGGAAGTACCATAAGATAAAAAAAAAAATAAACAAGAGAGAAAGAGTGTCTCGACATGCGTTTGATAGGGCTGGCTGTCTAAGCAGAATGACTGTATATACTTTCTAAAACCAAAGTAACAGCCTAGCATTCCGACACTGCATTTACCTAGCTACTATGCTAGGCCACAAAGTTTTGTCAGACACACAGGGCCTCCAGAGCGTGACGCAAGCAGTAGGACATCCTAGCGAAAGATGTTTTCATTGGCTAGGCTGCAAAAGCCACATGGTGCCCTTGCCAAATGCCAGTCAGCTGCTTTTTTTGGCTGACAATGATTACAGCCACCGAGTGATTTTGGAGACATGACTGAATCCTCATCGTGAGATTAACTCCTGTGCACTCTAGGATCGGAGGGTGTCAGCAAAATCACTGTAGTTTCTCTAGTTAAAAAGGTACACAGAGTAATTTTTAATTTTGATGTGTTGGTGTTCAGCAGTTTTTAATTATTCTATTTCAATTTTTGTAACATTTTATTTTTAAATGCAAAAAAAAAAACTTATTTTAATTTAATTATTTTACATTAATATATTATGTAAATGAAAGTTTGAGCTTCATTAAAATACTAAAATAATAACATTAATTATTCCAATAGGATTCATATAATTATAACAACAATAAAGCAACAACAACAACAACAACAACAATACAATAATAGCTGGCATTATTATTATAGCAAATAGATAATAAAAACCCTCTAACTGGGTTTATTCACTGTTGCTGTTATTGTTATTATTATTTTGACAAATAAAATAAAATAAAATAAAATAATAATTATTATTATTACAAATAGAAAATAAAAATCCTCTAATTAAATTGGGTTTATTCACTGCAGCTTTTTTATTACTCATTTGAAAAATAAAATAAAATAAAATAAAATAAAATAAAATAAAATAAAATAAAATAAAATAAAATAAAAATAATTATTACTACTGGTACTAACACTACTATTATTTTGACAAAAAAAAAAAAAATAATAATTTAATTTAATTTAAATTAATTTAATTTAATATTCTGGTGTTATTGTTGTTGCCGTTATATTATTATTATTAATATTATTATTATTAGTAGTAGTAGTAGTAGTAGTACAAATAGAAAATAAAAACCCTATCAATAAACAGGGTTTATTCACTGCAGCTCTTTTTAGAACAAATTTTAAAAATAAAATAAAATAAAATAAACTATTATAAAAAGAAAATAAAAATCAAATTCAATTTAAAATTATGGGGTTATTATTATCATTATTATTATTATTATTATTATTATTATTATTATCGTTGTTGCTTTTTTTAACAAATATAAATTAATGAAATAACACAAATAACCCCAGAAAATGAATTGTTGTTGTTTAAATATTTTAAGAAATAATAAAAAATAAAATTAAATAAAATATTAAATATTAATAAAAAAATAACTCTAATTAAATAGATTTTTCTTTTATATTTGTGCTGTGAACAGTGTGTAGTACCTTAACAAAATACATCTGCATATCAATAATTTGACAGGTGTCAGTGTTTCTAAAAAGTGAAAGACAAACATTCTTGCCAACAAAAAATACCTTAGGCTCTGAACTTACATTACAAACACTCTAAACTTGTTAACACACACCCCATGTGTTATTTCTGATAAGCTGGGGTGACAACTACAGAAGTAGGCGAATGTGTAAAGCAAGGTCACAAATGACATCACAAGAAATCTTGAGTCAGTACAATGACTTTGCTTCCCTACTGGATGAATCCAAGGGTGTAGAAGTTTTTTATGGCTTGCATGAGAAGCAGTTATGGTGACCCTTTGATCTGAGCGACATGTATAAAGTTTAGGAATCTGACTGCTATGTCCAAAGGCTGTTTAAGGCTAACCAAGCCCACACTTTGTTGATGACGTGCACATAGGCCTCTAGAAATATGTAACTGATGGAAGCTATCTTCATATTAGAAGCCAGAAACATTCTTTGGTTGTAAATATCTTTTATTTTTACTGCTAACATGCACAAGTCAGTCACAGGACACTTTTAGAGCATGGCGGCCCAATATGGATAGCAGGTGCTGGACCAGGAAAAGTGCCAGAGGCGAGAGCATAAACAAATGAAACAAAGACCACCCTGGTGACTGTGTCAACTGTGTCCATAAAACACAGAGATTCAGATTCGACGATACCGGTCTTTGTGTGATCCTGCATCTTTGGGTTTATTGGGTGACTTTGTCTTATAAACAAACACAGGATTTTGGCTTTCAGGATTCATGGTTAATTTTTCAACCCATCAAATCATTAACGCCGCATGCATGCCTGGAGATATTTTAAGGCTGATGTTAATGTTAATCCTTGGTAGATTTTCGAAGCATCTATAATACCCAGAATCCAATTTATCTTTCCCAGAATCTTTTGGCTTAGCTGAATAAAGGATCCATCTTTTCAGGAAGCATTTTTGGCACCTTAAGCAGGCTCATGGGGGTTCTCGAAGTACTGTTGATACTTTGGTTGTTCGTTGGGCTATTTCAGGATCTCGCAAGTCGATGTGCCAGAGGAGGAGTGCCTGGCCTTTTCGCCCTGTGCTTAAAACAACACTCGGTAAGCTGCCTAGACTGAGAGAACTGTGGGAGTGAGAGACCACCGTGCATCTTTTAGCTACTTGCATTTAGCTTAAATTTAGCAGAACAAGTTTAGACCAAGACTCAGTGCAAAAGCAAACTTCAAAGTGCAGCTTACGTTTCATGACATGTCTTTGCTTCTTTGGAAACCCCAAACCGCCATTCCTCTGTTTATAATTAAGGAGAGCAAATTAGCCTCCATCATGTGTTGAACAGAGAGTGTTTCCTTTACGTTAGCTTCAACAACAATCGTGAAAGTGGTGAGTCTCTACACCTGCTAAATCATAATCAAAGAGCTCTGCCCTTCTTCAAACCACCATAATTAAAAACATTACAAAGCAAACATTATTTAAAAACTGCTATTATACGACTCTACCTTTTGTTTGGTTTTGTAGCTGTTATGTAGCTAAAACTTAGAAACTTACCAATAAAAATGAACTACAAAAAAAAATAATCTAGCTTTTGTGTTTTTGTAGCTGTCATGTGGCCGAAATTTTGAAACTTGCCAATAAAAAAGAACTACAAAAATAATCTAGCTTTTGTTTTTTTGTAGTTGTAATGTAACTGAAACTTATAAACTTGCCAATAAAAATGAACTGCAAAAATTAATCAGTTTTTGTTTGTTTCTGTAGCTGTCATGTAGTTAAAACTTAGAAACTTGCCAGTAAAAAGGAAAAAAAAATGAATCTCACTTTTGTTTGTTTTTGTAGCTGTCATGTAGCTAAAATTTATCAATAAAAATGAACTACAAAAATTTATTTAGCATTTGTTTGTTTTTGTAGCTGTCATGTAGTTAAAATCTAGAAACTTACCAATAAAAATGAAGTACAAAAACTAATCTAGCTTTCGTGTTTGTTTTTGTAGCTGTCATGTAGTTAAAACACATAAACTTACCAATAAAAATGAACTACAAAAAATAATCTAGCTTTTGTGTTTTTGTAGCTGTCATGTGGGCAAAATTTAGATATTTACCAATAAAAAAGAACTACAAAAATAATCTAGCTTTTGTTTTTTTGTAGTTGTAATGTAACCGAATCTTGTAAACTTACCAATAAAATGAACTACAAAAACTAATTTAGCATTTGTTTGTTTTTGTAGCTGTCATGTAGTTAAAATCTAGAAATTTACCAATAAAACTGAACTACAAAAACTAATCTAGCTTTTGTGTTTGTTTTTGTATGTCATATGGTTAAAACCTAGAAAACTACCAATAAAAATGAACTACAAAAAATAAATGTAGCTTTTGTTTGTTTTTGTATCTGTCATGTAGCTAAAACTTAGAAACTTACCAATAAAAAATTAACTACAAAAAATAATTTAGCATTTGTTTGTTTTTGTAGCTCTCATGTAGTTAAAACTTAGAAATTTACCAATAAAAATGAACTACAAAAAATAATGTAGCTTTTGTTTGTTTTTGTATGTCATGTAGCTAAAACTTAGCAACTTACCAATATAAATGAACTACAAAAATTAATTTAGCATTTGTTTGTTTCTGTATCTGTCATGTAGTTAAAACTTAGAAACTTACCAATAAAAATGAACTACAAAAATTAATTTACCATCTGTTCATTTTTGTGTCTGTCATGTAGCTAAAACTTAGAAACTTACCAATAAAAATAAACTACAAAAACTAATCTAGATTTTTTGTTTGTTTTTGTAGACGTCATGTAGCTAAAACTTAGAAACCTACCACTAAAAATGAACTACAAAAAATAATGTAGCTTTTGCTTGTTTTTGTAGCTGTCATGTAGCTAAAACAAACTTACCAATAAAAATTAACTACACAAACTAATCTACCTTTTTTTGTTTGTTTTTGTAGCTGTCATGTAGCTAAAACAAACTTACCAATAAAAATTAACTACACAAACGAATCTAGCTTTTTTTGTTTGTTTTCGTATCTGTCATGTAGCTAAAACTTAGAAAACCAATAAAAATACACTATAAAAATGATTCTAGCTTTTGTTTTTTTATAGCTGTCCTGTAGGTAAAACTTTGTAATACAAATTAACTTAAAAATTAATCTATATTTGTGTTTGTTTTTTTTGTAGCTAAGTCATGTAGCCAACACTTTCCAGAAAGCAACTGTTACTGTTTTGTTTCCATTTTACTCAATTTTCAAGCTTAAAATGTACATTAAAATATGAAAAGAAATGGAGGACGTTTGTGACTTCTGTGAGTTCATCAAGACATCCTGAGAATAAACGGTACAATGCCTCATCAAGCCAGCCACCTGCAACTGCTAAACATGGAAAAAAACCACACATGCAGCTTTAACCGCACACATGCTAATACACACGAACACAGCAAATGCACCGAACCACAGCTGTGTGCTTCAGATACGGCATATCATTACAGCATCTGTGACAGTCTTTATAGTTCATGACAAAGGGCGTATAAAAGTAACTGTACTGTTATACCTCATCTGCTGTTTATATGGCTCATAAGTTCACACTGATCATATTACATATGTTATATCTTCTTTTTCTGGTAGATGAAATTAAGATGGTCCTCTTCATGGGGTCTACAGGCAGGGTTAAAAATTGACACTCACCAGTAAACATTGGCTTGTAAATAAAAATAATCTCTTGGCTAGAAACGTTATCACGAAGTACAGCCTTGTATATTGGAAATCAAATTTTAAGAATGATTAGTCCAACATATGCCAGTTCAAATAAAATAAATGTTACTACATTCAAACCAAAGACAACAGCTAAGTTAAATTTCCTATGGAGGGAAAACCACTTTTATGGTGATTAATAAATATTTACAGTTGGAGAATTCTCCAATGGCAGGTGTGCCAGAAAGGACATTTTAAACCCTGTGAGTCTGCTCAATTGTATCTCTGAATAAGATCTCCAGTCAACAAAGTCACATCCATGGCAGGATGTTGACATTACTATGGATGCACAAAAACCAAAGTAATCTACATGGCCTGATTTGTTCAAGTAGAGCAGTTTGTTATGGTGAACTGTTCCGGTCGTCACCGTTGATTTGCAAGTACTGTGGTGTCTTCGGTTAGACATCCTGCTGACATGTGGGCTTCTTTTGCCTTAAGCAAGTCTAATTAAAAAGGTCAGCACCAAAAAAAAAAAAAAAAAAAGAAACATAATTACCCAGCACCCTTCCCCCTGACCAAAGACTAGAACATGCTGATATAGCCTAACATGAAGAATGTGAGCAGGCCTTGGAGCAACAAGATCTCATTAAAAGTTTCAGTCAACTAGAGATAGGTCAGGATAGTCAACAAGTCATCTGACAACCAACATTGACTACTTCATATTAGGGCTGTTAAAATAAATCAATACATCACAAATTGAGAAATAATCCTGCATCGATTATTTGATAATTCTGAATGCATCACAATTCTCTCTTGAATCGATTCTAAGTATAGTTTTTAACAGCAGATGGTGCGCTAATATGGTTTGTAACCAATTATTCGCATTCAGGAAAAAAAAAAAAAATTAAAAAAATAAATAAATAAATAAATAAATAAATCACAAAAATTCTGAAAATCTCAGAATCGAATTTAGTTTTTAACCGATTATTCGCATTCGGATGTATTTGCAAGACTGGAAAAATTTGGGAAATCTTAGAATCGATCCAGGATGGTCAACTAATCCTTTGACAACCAAGGTTGATTACTTCATATTAGGGCTGGGAAAATAAATCGAGGCATTAAAAATTGCGAAATGATTCTTAATTGATTCTGAGATTTTCCCGAATGCACTACAATTCTGTCTGGAATCGATTCAGAGCTTAGTTTTTAAACAGCAAATGGTGCTCTAATATAGTTTTAACTGATTATTCACATTTGGATGTATTTGGAAAACTGGAAAAACTTGGAAAACCTCAGAATCGATCCAAGATGGTCAACTAATCCTTTGACAACCAAGGTAGATTATTTCATAAGAGGGGCTGGGAAAATAAATCAAGGCATTAAAAGTCGCGAAATGATTCTGAATTGATTCTGACATTTTCCCAAATGCATCACAATTCTGTTTGGAATTGATTCCCAGCTTAGTTTTTAACAGCAAATGGTGCTCTAATATAGTTTTTAACCTAATTATTTGCATTCGGATGCATTCTGAAAATCTCAGAATCGATCCAGGATGGTCAACTAATCCTTTGACAACCAAGGTTAACTACTTCATATTAGGGTTGGGAAAATAAACTGATGCATCGCAAATCAAGAAATGGATTCTGCATCAATTCTGAGATTTTCCAAATGCATCACAATTCTGTCTGGAATCCATTCCAAGCTTTGTTTTTAACACCAAACGGTGCTCTAATATAGTTTTTAACCAATTATTCGCATTTGGATGTATTTGGAAAATTGGAAAAATTTGGAAAATCTCAGAATCGATCCAGGATGGTCAACTAATCCTTTGACAGCCAATGTTGATTACGTCATATTAGGGCTGGGAAAATAAATCGAGGCATTAAAAAAAAAATGAAAAAAATAAATAAATAAAAATCACGAATTGATTCTGAGATTTTTCCGAATGCATCACAATTCTGTCTGGAATCGATTCTGAGCTTAGTTTTTAACAGCAAATGATGCTTTAATATAGTTTTTAACCAATTATTTGCATTCGGATACATTCGGAAAATCTCAGAATCGATCCATGATGGTCAACTAATCCTTTGACAACCAAGGTTGATTACTTCATATTAGGGCTGGGAAAATGAATCGATGCATCGCAAATCGAGAAATGATTCTGCATCGATTCTGATATTTTCCGAATGCGTTGCAATTCTGTCTGAAATCGATGCTGAACTTAGTTTTTAACAGCAGATGGTGCTCTAATCTAGTTTTTAACAGAATTTTTTTTAACATTCAGATGCATTCGGAAAATCTGAAAAATTTGGAAAATAGAATAGATCCACGAATCGCAATCCGTCAATTTATCTTTCCAGCCCTACTTCATATACATCTTTTTTTTTTTTTTTAGATCAAATTAGAAAAGCAACCTCTCAAAGAGGGTTTAGCATGCTAACTGAATGAAACAAAAGCATAAAAACATGATGCAATACTTACATATAATGGGGCTTGCTGTGGATTCAGTTTCATGGCACTGGCCACTGTGGAAAAAAAAAGAAAGTGAGAGAGTTACAAACATGACGTTTCTGAAAATGCAGGATGTTCAATTATGCTCACTCTTATTTTGATGTACAAGTACAAACTAGCGTCTGAACATCAGGCCACACGACGCAGATCAGCTGGGGCTTTTAACAGACAAAACTGTGACCCTAATAACTATTAGGAGCACATTAGCTTGCCTATATTCATAATGGTCACCCCCTTCTGGGTTCTTCCATTAAAAACCTTCAGTAAAATTTTAACTTCAGCTAATGAATAACAGGAAATCCATTATTTTCATCTGTTTCCAGGACTGAACAATAGAGATAGCCTGAGGTGTTCACTGATCACGTACATGTGTCTTTAATGCTTAGCAAATTAAAACAATCAGATTTTTGTGGTATGCTGCACAATGTTGTGGATTTGTGAGGATTTGAATGTCACAAAAGGTTTGGATATTTAGCTGAATAACAGATGAGAAAATACTGCAATTGCAAGAAAGATCAACGATTAACAGTATAATTTTGAATGGGTTAAAAATGACAAATCAAAAAGGTTTTGCACAGCACAGGATGTCATCATTTTCTCTTGGAAAATCAGAGAGGGTTTTTTTTTTCTCATTCCATCCATTTTTCCTCCACACAGATTTACTCTAGTAGAAGTAGAGGTTCTGATGCCAACAAATATGTCACTTGGTGGAATCTTGCGGCTGGCCGCAAAGCACATTGCCCACCTGCAAGCTGCAAGAGGGTGTAACGCTTTACCCAGGCATAAGAGGCAAAACCACAACCCTTAACCCACAACACACAGCAAACTCAACCACTATATCACAGACATTCAGACAACACCCAAATCTCAGATGATACAAAAAAAAAAACACAGCAAGACTTAAATTTTAATGTGATGGCTAGGAGCATAACACAGAAGGCTGGGAAACAAGTGACACTGGAGTGTTAACACCGCCCCTGCCTTCTGTTCACTAAAGATGATAAACCGCCCCCAGCTATTGTTCCGTTATCTGCCCCGGGTGAGGTATTAGCCTTTAGGAGGTCCTTGTGGTTATCTGAGGCCCCACTCCTTATGTGGTCACTCACAAACAACACATACACACACTCCCAACACACAGACATTAACACGCACACACTACCTAACACACTCGTTACTAAAGTTCTGTTCCTTCTAACCTTTTAATGTTAAACTGCAATAGATTTCAATGGAGTTTAATGTTAATATGTTGCTAAAAAGTAACAATGTGGTACGGTTCCCATAAAAATTCCTGTCACACAAAGAAAAATTGCAACATTTTACACATTGCAACATTTTAGTATTGAACAAAATATTTTTACTTTTTGCTTAGCTTATCACAATGCATTATGAGACTACATTCTTTGTGAAGCATACATGCTGTCTAAAACGTAAATAAAATGACATTACCTCGTAGAACAGCTTTCATGTTGGGAACGCGGCTATGCTGCTTTAAAATACCTTCTCTGTAAGCTCACTAGGTTTTGGAACAGCGCACAGAATTTCAGTTCTCTTTAAAAAGCAGAAACCTGGCTTAAACCCACTAACAGAATAAGAGTACTGTTTTTGAGGAAGCTTTAAAGATTACAACATAATAGCATCTTCTGCATCTTTAACTGATGAGGCAATCTCAGAATGGACTGTATATCCAACATGGCTGACACCGCCACTGAGAATTACCAACAGAGTTCGTACAGAGTGTAAAATGAAATTCCAGGACTTTTAAAGTACTACTTTTTTAATTTTCAAGGACTTCAAACAAAGATCTCACTTATCAAAAAATGTATTATCTTTCAAATCACGGAATCATTTTGCGACGCAATGGTGTAACTGATTCGGAGTTTCGAAAAGCTCTGTTTCATCCATCACTACATGTTTTTTTAAATCATTACAAGCGATGGTGAAATTCGAAAATAAATGGCTCTTTTAATTTGATCTCGTTTTTGCTAATGAATCGTTTGAAATGAATGAAGAAACTAAAGAGTTTGAATCAATCAGAGCGGTTCCAGAACAAATGATTCACTTATTTGATTCGGTTCATCTATTCCCCTTTTCGCATCTTCAGCCATGTTTACACAACATTGTCAGTATTACTGCTGACTTAGTCTGCTAGTTTTCTGACATTAACTGAAATAAGGAGAGAAAAAAAAAGGTATGATGTTTTTTTAATTGAATTTTGCGTGAAAATATGTATGTGATTAATGAAAAAATTAAACACTTATTTCATAGATACATTGTCTTGCAATAATTCAAGCACTTCAAGTAAATATTGTTATTTTTAAGGGTTTTCAAGGCTTTAAATTTCAAAGTCCAATTCAAATGCTTCAGGCACTTTAAACACCTTGCACGAACACTGTACCAAAAACAACTCAAACTAAAACTAAACCAGAATTGCTCAATATGTTTTTTAGCTATAGTTAATATTACTTGTATTAGCTTAGCAACATGCTAACTTCTGACTTCAGAATTGATTGAAATCCCACTTAATGTTCGTGTATTCTCTGCTGTTATGCTTGGATAAGAGCCATTAGCTTAGCAACATGCTAACACCTGGTATCGACTGAGTATTAGTCAACCATCTTCTGCAATTTATGAGAAGAGTATACAAGTGTTACACACAAGTGAGTGTTAACTAAGTGTACACACAGTTGACAGTGAGTTGGCCCACTAGGTTTTAGAACAGAGCTTAGGTGTTATAAACTGGACAACTGACTAATCTCTTCTATTCTGCTAAAACCATGCCAGGCTACTTTACTTGAACCCCTCTACGGCTTCTGTGCCGGCAAAAATCCCAGAATGCCTTTCCTCTCCCTAGTCTGCAGGAAGAGATCAGACAACCCACCTGCTGCTTTTTCCACTCATGCTGATTCACCAAGTACCCCTGCCCCAAATCCAACACCAACCATTTAGCCAGCTGATCCACTTCCAAATCTCAACTAATCAGCTAGATCTACGGTGGGGAGAGAGAGGTGATGACCCATCCTAAGCCAGACGGCAATGTGGATGCTGAGAACCTGGCTAAGCGTCAACCAGACAGATCAGAGAACATGGCAGTCATGGAGGAGGCATGCTGTTACAAAGATTGACGTGGTCGGGCATGCATAAAACCTGAACTTAGCTTTGATATGAGGCCTCCTGGATGGACCTACTCAGCCAGCACACTGCAAAGTCAGCAAGCCAGTGGTTACCCTCAACAGATTCATGTCTAGAGGCTAGAGAGAGGGCCGTAGTTTGTGTGCCTTGGCCTGCGTTCTGGCACCGCTGAAACTCAAGCACCACATTTGGGCTTTTTGAGAACCCATAAACCCCCACAAAAGCCCCACTATCCTACACATGCGAGACAGGCGGTAACAGACAGGAAGTAGGAATCTAAAACAAGGACAACATATTGACAGCAAGTCAGGGGTGGGCGGCAGGGTGGGGACAGGGCTGGACATTATGAGAGGGGTCACAGTCTCTTCAGGCGAGTTCTCTTGTTCTTTTAGCTGAATAAAAGGGCTACTGTTAAAGCTCAACAGGATGGGGTACAGGGATAATCAGCTGGTTCTAATTATAACCACTGGTTTCATCCTCTCGAGCTAAGCCCACTCACTATATCTAGCACAATAGATGCACACAAGCCTAAAAACACTACATTCACAAAATAAGTATGTAAAAAGATGATCTAAGGTGTTCATTTACCTTACAACACAACTATCAAAATTTACAAAGTAGGGAAAAAATCAGCAGGTAGATACCAAAACCAAGCAAAGTTTTAGCCAAATCTGATATATGAGAAAATCTGTACCAAGGTAAGATGCTAATATCTATTGATCACTACAGTAGAAAACCACAAGGAGAGAGTGGAAGAATGGGATCTGCACATGACACCAGCTCAGTGCATCCAAAGCAAAGCTGAAGTCTTTATCTTGTGGCCTTGAGTCCTCCTAAGACTACATCAACAGGGGCTTTCGCACTGGAGAAACTTTTCCATAGTTCCTATTGTCAAAAGTACTCGCTTTTTGACATTTTTGCACCACAGGAACTAGTAACAGTTCAGTTTTAGGAACTCAGTTTGGGGGAACTAAATTAGCTCCCACTTCAGAGTAATGTCTAAAACAATTCTGTAGGAACTATAAGTGACGTAAGTGTATGCTAATTGGCTAAGCACATACGAAACACCGGCTACCTGGAATTTTTAAAAAGCTATGTAAACGTATTTACTCTACGAACGTGGAAAACAGTGATAATGACATTTACCTGTTGTCTGCAGTGTTCTTGTCTCAGCCTCAATGAAATATATGTAACACTACAAGTTGTCATACAAGATTTCGTTACTTCGATTTTGCCCAACTTCTTGTGCTTTCAAATCACTTATATTGTGCTTTTACATTCCATATCTATTATCACAAAACCCAGGACACACAATAAAAGCAACTTCGATCATGGCGTCCTCCATTTATTGGTTGTTGATTTGTAAATGTCATGAATAAAGACGTCACTGTCAGCCGCTTCAGAGTTCATGATAGAAGCTTTCGCACCAGATAGTCCTAAGAACATAGTTATAGGAACTAGCCGGCAGGGTAGTTCCAAACGAACCAATTTCTCTTTTGAGCCATTTTCCTGGTTGCATTCGCACCGGAAACAGGAACACTGAAGTGGCCGATAGTGCCAGCTAATCAGCTGAACCAGCTAATCAAGGTCTTCAGTCCTCACTAGAAACTTCCAGGCAAAAAAGTTCAAGCTGGTTGGAGCTCCAAAAATCTGCAGGAGATTGGTCCTCTAGGAGCAGGATTAGACACCTCTGGCTTAGAGTCTCAACAAGACCACAGGAAACTGACATTCAGCCACTGTGCAAAGTTCTTCGGTGTCTCAAATAAATTCTGCAATAAATAAAGTATTTTCTCTACTGAAATTCATTAAAATGGAAGACTGGTTATTGGACTCAGCTCTGGGTCTGGATCTTGTGATTTAGATCTGTGTTAAAACTGCAATAATGATCTTGGATAAACTCTAGGTTATGAAAACCCTTAGAAAATATTACTAACTTGCTGTTTAGAGGGTTTGGTACTCTCACCCTGGATCTTAATTCCCACTCTGGGTCCAAAGCTTGAGTCAACAATTAGGCAGTGGACCAAACCAGAACCTGTTTGACTGTTAGGAGGAATTATGCTTGTCTTGAAATGTGTATGTCTGAAGGGTAACACTGTTTACCCTTCAAGTTATTGGATTTCTTAGTAACTTCAAGATCAAGGGTGCATATGAAACCCAATAACTTGAAGATAAATGATGCAGGGTCCAGACCCAGTGCTGTGAGTCCAAGACCCAGTCCCATTGATCAAGACCTCTCCTACACACAATGGCTCCTAAACATCTTCACAGTACCAGAATTGTAGGTACAGACATGAGTGAGTCTTTTTGCTCATATATCTCAATACAAAAAACAAACATCTCTAGTTACGCAAGCTATATTTCTGTAAGCATCATAATTACATCTTGTATTTTTGGATTAGAGTGCTCCCAAAGGAGAGGAGGAACTGCAAGGAAACACTGCTCTGTAAAAGCTAGCTCAAATATAGTTTAGAGTAGACAAGATTGCTGTACGAATTATGTACATTTGAGTGGGAATGCTGAGGGGGAAGCACGAGGTTCATCGGCTTAGAGACCACAGTCATTCTAGGCTGAAATCATGGTCGGCATTTGTTTTATGAGCAGCGGTGAAAATGTGGTTTTGTCGTTTGTCGACATGGAGGAAACGACAGCATTCCCAAACAAAGGGTCATCGAGTTCAAGCCAAGAGGGGGGCAATGATCTGAGTCACTGCTTTGACTGCAATAGAGCAATGTCATGGTGGAGCGATGAGAGCAGGTCCATGTGATTATATGAAAAAAGGCCTGATCAAACAAACCAAAGTCAACAATCACATGTTTGAATAATTTGAATAATGGCAGCATCACATGCGTGAAGTTCAAAAAGACAACTAATATAAAGCATATGAAAAAACTGTACCAAGACCACATGCCTCCTCCTTTTAACAAATGCACTCACATTGATAAAACATTGAAAAACTGCACAGTTAGCGCATTTCTATACAAAGCAAGTGTATAACTCAGTTTGGCTCCCTGAGTCTGTCTCACACCCCAAATTTCATATGAACGAATATAACCTTGAATATCAGAACTTGTTCACCTCTGGTTTGTCCTTGTATGCTCTAAGGGGCATGAGAAATTAAATTTCCTCTGTCAGGACCCAATAGGAGCCAAGTTGGCCTCACCCGGCAGCCAGGGCCAGACACCTGTTTGTTTAGTCTGAGTCAACACAGGCCAGCCTCTCAGAATCCTGTGTCTCCTTCACCTCATAGCTATAGGCTTTCAAAAGTCCAACTAAAACACTGTATTCAGCTACAGAATTCAATCAATATCCCTCAAAATAATAGGTTTACACATTTGTTATGGAATGTCAAGCAGTGTTTAGAATATAAGTCTAGAATTCTTAACTAAATATTATCCAGAGTGGCACAGGAAATCAATACAGCTTAAACACATTCACTTCCTGAATGATTCGGTCACTAAAGACAATAAGGAAATAGCATATAGACAGACACAACAAAAGGTTCTTCCTGGTTTATCTGTGCTATGATAAGCATAGACGTCTGGAAACAAGTGAGAGGTTTCAATAGGATTACAGGATAAGGCGATTTAACCAGTGTCTCATTCATCACGTCTAGGTTACGTCAACGCCTAAAGTGTGAAACACAGGGCAAATATTGGGTTATATTCATTTCCTTCAACTTTATTTTCCCCCTAAAGAAACCGCAGGAGCCACTGAAACACAATGGCTATGTTGAGAATAGGAACACTACCATACCATTCCACCTGTACTATATGGCAGGGGTGTCCAATCCTGCTCCCTAAGGGCAACCCTCCTGCAGAGTTTAGCTCAAACACACCTGCCTGGATGTTTCTAGTAATCCTGAACACCTTGATTAGCTGGTTCAGGTGTGTTTAATTAAAGTCAGAGCTAAACTTAGCTGGAAGGTGGCCCTCCAAGAATCCTGCATGTGCATAGTACTGGTTTTGGTTCATTTTCATGCAAAAAAACCCCTTGATGACCAGATACATTTGGGCTGTTGACGTGACATGGCATTTTTACTGTCCCACAAGATAAAAATTAATAGAATTAATATTGTTGTTATTTAAAATGCAGTAAATCATTAAACATTTCTTTGTCCTACATGGACCTGTTGTTATAAAAGCTGCAGTGTTATTTGATTTGATTCAAATGTCAAAACTGTCCTATGGTATGACTTGTCAAGCATGGTTCAATAAATTATATTAAAAGCATAAAAATGTTAATAAATACCCCTGGCATAATTGTACAAGTGGCTATTTTAGTAAATGACAATCATTTTCTTCATCCATACATTTCTGAAAGTGTAGGAACTTTTTGTCTCTGAAAACCATGTCCTCTGGTCTGACGCCATATCCTGATTTTAAATCTGCTAACTTCAGAGAAAACTTTAATTAGTTGCAGGTCCACATTCATGATCATGTTACTGAAGCCCCCTGTCAAGCCCATGACATATGCACATGGAAAATTTGTCTCAGAATTGTTCAAATATTTCACTTTTTTGGAACCACTACAAAAGTGTTACGTTTTGTTGTCCTTTGGTGTGACACCCCTAAATTATATTTTTTTAAATTAAAAACTGTATGCTAAACTACATAATCATGGACAATTATGCAATGTGTCTTGCTTTGACACAAAAGGCTAAAACGTCCTGACAGATAATGTCCTCGGGTGTGACACCCGTACTGTCACACCACAGGTCAAAAATGTCACACCAGAGGATAAGGTCTCTTTAAGAAGCATTTTAAATAATTAAATAAAATTTGTTGAACTCCTTTTTATTCTTTATTGATAAGTGTTCCTTGATAAGTAACATACTGATTGAATAAGAGATATAAGTATCTCTCGTCTTAAAATTGTATAATTTTCAGCAGTTTTAAACAGATGACAGCAAAGTTTGTTTTGTTGACAAAGTTTATCTTGAAATTGTCCAAGTCAATGGGGGAAAAAATGTTAAGTATAGTTCCATATTAAATAAATAACGCTATATAAAAATAAGTGTCTAACAATGAAGATAAATCTTTCTCTTGCTACTTATATATTATTAAGAGGTTATTTTTCTTAATTTACTTATATTACTATATTATTAAGATGTCACACCATAGGACAAATTTATGATACATTTCAGTAAAAATGTAAATAAATAACTAAATAAATAAATAATGAAAGAATTGACAAAGTTAGGGATCAGTACATAAATATACTAATTTCTTCTTCAAAAATTGTTTTTACAAAATAAGCATTTTTTACTGCCTATGTGTCAACTACCCATTTGGACATTTTGCTTACAGTGTACATCTAAAAAAAATTCACTATGCAGTGCGTTTGGTAGAAATTTGTCAACCAGTATCGTCTCTATCGCAGATACACCGCGGCATCATTAGCACACTTTTTTAAGCATTGCGGTTTAAAAACAAGTGATTAAGTCGTTAAAACACAATCAGTTGTGAAAGATAACTCATTTCGCTATATGCACGCTATGTCTGAGAGACATTTTCTGAGCACTGTCAGAGAGGCGCGCGTAAGTGAAGACGAAAGTTATTTTTGCCGCTTTATAGGCCTTGAACTGTTAAATACACATACTTTTATGTGTCAAAATGCCTGTCTTTGCAAGTACCCTTGTAAACACAGTAATTTAAGTCTTAAGTGAAAGCAAACAGCTGAGAAAAATAAAAAAAAAACACATGTAACAGTATACTGGATCAGAGTGACAGCAGACTAAAATTCCTGCTGTCTATCATTCATGTTAATCAAACAACAAAAAAGGGAAAATCTTGAACTGATCTTGACTAAATCTCTTTTGCAACTTTAATAAGAAATATACATTTAATTTGCAGTGTTTTTATACTTATGGTTACTTTATACAATGCAAGTAGTAGGGCTGTCAAACGATTAATCGTGATTAATCACATACAAAAAAAGTTTGAGTTTGCCTAATATGTGTGTGTACTGTGTGTAATTATTATGTATATATAAATACATACACACAAATTAATGTATATATTTAAGAGAAATACGTTACGTACAAAATATTTTAATTATACATAATATAAATTATATAAAAAATATTATAAATAAATACACTTGTAAATATTTCTTAAGTATATACATGCATGTGTTTGTATTTATATATAGATAGTTACTCTCAGTACACACATATATATATTAGGCAAACTCAAACTTTTATTTTGCATGCGATTAATCGCGATTAATTGTTTGACAGTAGCATTTCTTATTTTTTTGTAATACTGCAGTTTTTTTTTTGTCCTATTGCTTGCAATTAGTTTCCTATTCTTATTTAATTTCTAACCGTTTACTTGTCTTCAGTGAGTTTGAGTTTATTAGTTTTACTCACGATTTAACCAGCAAAAGCTACACAAATGTAAAAAAAAAACAACAACTATATATTATATATATATATATATATATAGAAAGAAGTATATAGATAGAAGTGTTCTTTTGAACGAAATTCAATTTCAAATGGCATTTTAAAAAGTAGTGGCCTGTATTCAATATATGATACTCGGCATGCAGTAAGCCTAGCACTTCATTCCGAACATAGCCAAGGGTTTTAATTTGAATGGCTACAACAGGCACAGTGAGCTAGCAGTTTAAATGTGCATGCCAGAGTCATGCTGGAGGAATGCATGAACAATCCGCACAACAGGGCCTTGCGTTAATTTGCGGGAGCCTGCCGAAATGGCAGGGGCGTCACTCTCAAGGCCTGTGGAAGATGCCAGAGTTGTACCGCATTTGTGTTGAAGGGTTGAGGGGGTTGAGAGGGCCCTCTTGCCCCTGTGACATGAACAGGATATAGCATGTGTTGCTCTCCCTGTGGAACATCCCCTTGGGAAATTTGGATAGGCTTTGTAGTTCAAACAAGTCAAGCTTTTCTCCATTCAGAGAGACACAACCCACAGAAAATAAGAAAAAAAGAGCATGAACTAACCATCTGACTTGCGTATTGAAAGAAGCATGGTTTATGTAACCTTTACCTTTTCCAATAAGATCTTCGCTCCAGAGGAATCATGAAAAAAGCACCATAATGTTTTATAATAAAGCGTTCCCATAGTGAAAAGCCTTGTATCTACCATTACAAATACTTGTGGTGGTGAAGCTAAAGTAACTCTAACCCCTATTTAAGAGGATATTTAGTCTTTGCAGAACACACACCGCAACAGAGCACACTCCATGCCAAAAAAGCAACTGCTTAAGGGTTTGATGTCGATGTTTACCAAGCTCATGGTGGTCAGTATTAACAAACAAGCACAAAAATACAGCTTTAAGTAGATGGATTTACATTACTTTGAACCAGACACGACTTCTAAAAATACAGAAATGCCTCGTTGCTATTTCAAGCAAGAAAGGAGAGTTAAAATTGGCACTGTTTTTTTTTATTTTTAGGACATTTTTTAAAAAGTGTGGCTACAAAATTACAAATTTAAACTACAATTTGTTAAAATTAAACTAAATAGCACTGACAATGTTTTTTTGTAAATTAAAAAAATATGCAATTTTATGTAATGGACCCTTAGATGAATATTATGTAATATATTATATAACATTTTAGAATTCACTTTATGAAATCGCACATCCTGGAATCACAGCAGACAGTTGTCGTACAGCCGAAGTCTCCATGCCAACGAGCAAACAAAACCAGCTCAGGCATATCAGCGAGAGCGAGACAGGCCGCAAGCTAACACCACACTTCTGTGTAACCAGAGAACGAGACGTTCCCAAGAATTAGCGAAACACTGGCCAGTCCAAAAGGAAAATATTATGGTTTCCAGCAAAGATTTCAATAGAACACAACTGCTGACAACGATAGATAAGAGCAGAATGAATACAAAATAAAAGCTTTCGAAAATGACAACATATTTAGGATTCTGTCTGAGGTTATGCACAGCCTCTCAGGTTTAGTTAAAACAAAAGATCATCGTCTTTGGCTCGTGTGCACGCGTGTGTGGACAGAATCGGGGGAGGAGGATTTTGATGGAGTTTGAAGTTTAACTGCTAGATTGTTTTACGGCCCCCCTGCACGGGTCAATGCAAGAGCGACCGGCCTCCCACTAAACACAAAGCCACACGAAAAAGACGAGATGGAGATCACACAGTCAAAATGGTGAACTGGCAACTGGAGGACTGTGGTTGTGTCAAGACAGTAAACCTTGAGTGATTTGCATTTGTTACTATAAAAAAGGTTGCTGAGGAACTCAGAAATAGGTAGTCGACATCAAACACTTCGGAAAGTTGACATCCATTTATAATGATTTTAACATTAGTTAACAATTTAATGACATTTGGGTATGAACACACTTTAAATGAACAATGGCTTAAGTTATAATAAAAACATTAATAAAACATAAACAGTTCTGGATATCAGTTATTGGCTATAAAAATACAGTTAAGGTCAAAAGTTCACATACAGCTTGCAGAATCTGCAAAATGTTAATTATTTTACCAAAATAAGAGGGATCATACAAAATGCATATTATTTTTTTTATTTAGTACTGACTTGAATAAGGTATTTCACATAAAAGATGTTTATATATAGTCCACAAGAGAAAATAATAGCTGAATTCATAACAATGAGCCCGTTCAAAAGTTTACATACACCTGATCCTTAATTCTTTCCTTGTCCGACACAGTTAAACTGCCTGCTGTTCTTCAGAAAAATCCTTCAGGTCCCACAAATTCTTTTCATTTTCATTTTTGTTGTGTATTTGATCCATTTCCAACAATGACTGTATGATTTTGAGGTCCATCTTTTCACACTGAGGACAACTGAGCGACTCATATGCAATGAGCAACTCATACTGATGCTCCAGAAGGAAACAATGCATTAAGAGCCAGGGGTGAAAACTTTTGAACAGAAAGATGTGTACATTTTTCTTATTTTGTCTAAATATCATACTTTATTTTCCATTTAGTACTGTCCTTCAGAAGCTACAGGAGATCCTTACATGTTTCCCAGAAGACAAATTCAGTTCAATTTACCCTGATCTTCAATTCAAAAAGTTTTCACCCCCTAGGTCTAAATGCATCGGTTATCCTTCTGGAGCATCAGTGAGCGTTTAAACTTTCTGTAATAGCTGCATATGAATCCCTTAGTTGTCCTTGGTGTGACGAGATGGATCTCAAAATCATTCAGTCATTGCTGGAAAGGGTTCAAATACACAAAAATGCTGAAAAACCAAAGAATTTGTGGGACCTGAAGGATTTTTGTAAAAAACAGCAGATTACATTTTGCAGATTCTGCAAGGTGTGTGTAAACTTTTGACCTCAACTCTCCAGTTTTGTGTAAACTGTGAAAAAGGAAGACATCTAGACGCAACAAAGGTCTGCTGAAGACTCCATTGCCATCTAAATAAGAAAAAAAGAACAAAAAAAAAAGTTTGGCCGAATGGCTAGATTTTTGCAGTACAAATATTAAAACTTCAAAACCCTGGCAAATACTAGTGAGCAAGCAGTAAGTGTATCCTGCAAACTCTTGATATCCAAATAAAAAAATACAGAGCAATTAATCAGTTGTTCAAAGCAGCAGCAGCCAAACTTACTAAGAAAGCACTCAAATGATTGTCCCTCCTGCAGCTTGAAGCAAAATTTGAACTTTTCCATTCCCTGTAGAGGTTAGACTGGGTGACTGTTTAACCATCATCCATCTTTGAACAGTGAAAGCCAAAGCTCAGACTAAGGGCATGCTTCCACCTCTCCAAGGGCAGCTCTCATTAACTTGATATATAGCGGGCCTGACAAACTCTTTCTGTCGGAACACATTCAACCATCTCTGCTAGCAACTGGCTTTCTGACGTCCTCCATTCCAGCACGAGATTTCACTTAGCAGCCACTGACTCTGTGACAAACAGTAAACTTTAAAAATGAGGCCGTGCCATCCACGCTGTAACTTTTGTTAACATCAATGACTAGGACAGATTGTAAGGACATAAACAACCACGAAAATTCAGTTGTATCACAGTGAGTTGAAACTGAAAGGTGGGGCCCTTGTATGACAGAGAAAGAGCTTTTGTGCAGCAACTATCAGCCAATTAAAAGCCAACAATGCTTTTTTACCAAGTCCACGAGGTGAACGTTTAGAGATAGGGCTTAGTACGCCATTATTAGTAAACAGGCCTTGTCTGAACGCACAATAATGCCACACCAGCACCACCCAAAACTCGCAGGGTCAATGAACTTCAATAATACGCAAGCCTCGACATGCAAAAACAGAACTCACTTTTATCATCACACATAATGAACCGCAGATTATACCGTAATTTAATTTAATTTAATTGCAGACTGACAAAAACACAGTTGTGCGAGTTTAAAAAGTTCCGCAACTCTTGATGGCACATGCCCAGTGAAAGTCCGTGCTGCATGTTTGTATGCAATCTGGCAACTTTTAGGGACAGAGCTGCAAACAATTATATCGAACTACCGCAGCATTCTTGTCTGGTGTTCGTGGCTTTTAAAGAGAGCATTCCACTGCTTCCTGCTAGTTTCTCACTGCTGTCTACATTAAGACGAGAAAGTTCCCTAGATAGAAGGGTGCACTGTCAAGATCCTGAGGGAAGGCAAATGTGACATCTGTTGAAATAGCATGAAGAGATCTTAAAGGGACAGTTCACCCAAAAATGAAGATTCTGTCATTAATTACTCACTCTCTTGTTGTTCTAAACCTGTAAGACCTTTGTTCATCTTCGGGAACACAAATTAAGATATATTTGATGAACTCTAAGAGCTTTCGGATCCTGCATAGACAGTAAGCAACTACCACGTTCAAGATTCAAAAAGGTAGTAAGGACATTGTTAAAATAGTCCATGTGACATCAGTGGTTCAACAGAGGTTTTACGGGTTTGTAATGACATGAGGGCGAGTACTAATGACAGAATTTTCATTTTTCGGTGAACAATACCTTTAGTGTTAAAGTCGCATATTGAGAATTTAAGGGTTTTTAAAACATGGAAAACACGAGATTCCTTATTTATTAGCAGGAGACATTGATATGCCATCTTTTTTTTAACTTCAGAGCTCAACCAGACAAAATTGGTTCAAGGCCGCAAAGAGCTTCATTTGACAAACCTCTGACAGGACGATTCCACAAAGGGGATGTGACCCACAGAAGATCCCGGACAGGCTGTTAAAATGCAAAACTAAGCCGTGCTTTCCGCTTCCATGCCATACCCAAAGGAAGACAAAGTCCAGAGGTCTGCTTTATCAATCTAACCTAACTGAAGCACTGATTCAGTGATTTAATCATTGGTTTCCCATAGTGCTTAACATGCACTTCCTGGATTCACACATCCAGGACTAGCTACAGGGTCCTGCCAAATATTTCTCATCTTTTGGTACCCATTAGTTTAAACGTCCAAAAAAAGTTTTAGTTTCTTTGCAGGTTCACTTTGTAAACACTGGGTTGGTACTTCTGCAGCGAGGTAGGGCGATTTTAAAGTTGGAGGTTTTTCGACATACCCTAACTGTATTGACCCGGATTACACAGTGCGCATGGCAAAGCTAGACAAGACGAACATTTAAGGTTAATAAGTACATAAATATTTTTTTCTTTTTTTTTTTTAGATAATAACCAATCTTTTTGCTAAATAAGACCCATATTCCTCAGCTGGGATTGTTTAAAACCCTTTTGAATCTGCATTTAAACTGCATTTTGGACTTTCAACTCAGGGGCACCACTGAAATCCACTAAATGGAGAAAATTCCTCAAATTTCCTCAAAAAACAACTTCTTTACGACTGAAGAAAGAAAGGCATGAACAAGGATGACAACGGGGTGAGTACATTATCTGTAAATTTTTGTTCTGGAAGCAAACTACTCCTTTAAAGCATCTGAATTCTGAAGGAAGATGTGTCATAACTTTTGTGACATCAGGGTAATATTGACATTGCAATATCAAGCTAAGCTAAGCAAAGTCCACCATACGTCAATATTTGTCCTCTGATTATTATTTTCAAACATAAGCTGTATTATGTGATGTACGAGGGTGCTATTTTACATACAAGTAAATTTCAGTGAATCGTGTTTTCACACACCTTCATAAAATGACCAGGGCTGCGCTTCGCAGAAGGATTGTAAAATGGTTTCTACAATCTTATTTAGGCTTACAATATTTGAAATGCAACCCAGATGTGTAAAAAGTATTTGAGGTGATGTCAAAACCAAGAATTTTGGATTGTAGACTCTATGAAAGTGCCCTAATTCCCTCCCCCCAAATTGTTGCGAATCAGAATAAGGGTTTTATGAAAGTTTAAGTGTTTTCACAATAGAGTATTACCCCTTTTATAATGTGAATACAGCCCAGAGTCCTGAATTCTAATATGTGGACATCTAGAGATGAAAAACTAAAGTTTCATAAATTTACAGCATGGCAGACTGATCAAAGGACATTTGAATGAATATTTTGGCTTCCCTAAAGGAAGTGGCCTGTTGCATTGTGAGTCAAGGGGACCATAAAACAAGCCTTATTAAAGGCAATTTTCAACACATATTCAGCAAGATAAAGAAGATAAAATCTTCCCAGATCCAAACCCACACCCAAAGACTAAATATAGTCATATTACGGTAAGAATTCTCCAAGCGCTTGCTGCTGAGTACATTCCAGTCAGCTGAGGACAATGTTGAAAATCTTGGGGAGATTAAGCCAGAGGATGAAAAAATGATAAAAATGTTCAATCTTTTCTTCATTAAAATACTTCAGATTCAAACATCGACATTTTGACAGATGACAATGAACAAAGAAAAACAGCAACAAATGGCCACTCACTCAATGCATGCTTTAAAGACAAAAAAAAAGCCAATAAAAAAAACCTATAAAGACTGACATTTTTGTTTACAATCTCATTCCTTATCCGGAATCTGAACTTTGATGTCAGATGCTACATGAATAACCAGTTAAAAGGCCTTCTGTTCCTTTTAAAACAAGTTCAACATCTACAACATTGAATCTTACTTGATAATAAAAAAAGAAAAACCTAAGGCGTGGATTTGCGTATCACTGTTGCGATAACCATCAACGTTCCCAGTGGGAGCTGCCTTTCAAATTCGCAATCTATCCAGTCACCATAACCGTCTGTATAAATGAGACAGAAAGTAGCAGCAACAGCCTGCAAAGTGCTCGAGTCCTCACAGGAAACCGGCCAGACGCACATCACCATTAAAACTGCAGATGTGTGCTCTTACAAAGAGGTGTATGTTTGCATGAAGACCACTAGGCCCAGCCCGCACAAGAGGTTACCGACGGTCATATCCAGCTGCACAGCTGATGACCCAGTTTCAATGTAGACACCTAAGGCCTATTGTTCCAGTCCATATAACTGGCTGTCAACAGCTAACAGAGGGAATGAAGCACAGCTGAGATGTTGCGACAGCAATGGCTTGATCCATGAAAAACCCTACATTGTGCGCCATTTCAGAGAGATCTGGTAGAAATTACTCTTCACAACTTTATTCAAAAGGGGACATCGGATGCAAAATTCACTTTTACACACCCGATAAACCTAAACAGTCTCAATTATGCAGCCATTTTGATTGACTTCATACTGCTCAGGCCCCACCTACGATCGCTGACGGATTGTCCCGTATTAGTATATTTCCGCCCTTAGCCAGTTGTACACTGTCCGTCATCCTCTCCGCGTTTGAGCAGACATCTCATAAGCAATGCAGGCGTTTTGTAGTTGGTTGTAAGAGTGAATTTAAGACGCAGTGGACAAAGTGGATTAGCTTCGTTTTTGATGTTAACGCATCACACACACAAAAAAAAGACCAGCTCAGCAGCTCATTATCATTAAAAGAGACTGGCACCAATATGGGTTGCTGTAGACAGAGCTGTTTCTGACAAGGTAAAAAGGGTGTTGTTTTACACGACCATTGAGGAATTTAATACCAAAGTATTTTGCAGTCATTTCATGGAGACCCTAAAGCAGGGGTCCCCAACCCTGTTCCTGGAGAACTAACCTGTCCTGAAGATTTCAGCTCCAACCCCAATCAAACACACCTAAACCAGCTAATCAAGGTGTTCAGGGCTACTTCATAATGTCAGACAGGAGTGCAGATGTCTTCAAGACGACAGCTCTCCAGGAATAGGGTTGGAGATCCCTGGCCTAAAGAATCATACCAACTTGTGTAAAACAGGCATCCAATGTCCCCTTTAAACTGCATTTGCAACCAATTTTAATTCCATATTGTGACACATTTCTGGGTCAATCAAATTGCTTAAGATACAGCACTTCATGCACTTCAACTGCTTGATTACTAAAGGATTAGATCACTTCCAGAATAAATATTTATTCAACCCCATGTCAACAAAGATGTTCAAGTCTTTCTTTCTTCAGTGGAAAAGAAATTAAGGTTTTTGAGGAAAACATTCCAGGATTTTTCTCTATACAGTAGACTTCAATGGAACCAGTGGGTTGAAGGTCCAAACTGCGGTTTTAATGCAGCTTCATCTGGCTCCCAGCCCAAGGAATAAGTGACTTATATAGTAAAAACGATCTGTCGTTTTCCAAAAGAAATAAAAATGTATACACTTTTTAACTACAAATGCTCATCTTGCACTAGCTCTGCAATGCGCGTCTGTGACTTCACGATAGAGGTCTTCATGGAGGACCATATATTTTAAATGGTCAGCCGGGTCTGGGTCGGGTCCCAATCTATTACCTCGGGTCCCGGATCTGTATAACATTTGTGTGTAATAACCGAATCGATCGGAGAACACCGCACCCGCCAGTGATCAGTGTCGGTCAGCACTTTGCATGTGTTTTGTAACTTGCGACTTGTAAAATTAGGATGAGAAAAGTGTGAGCTGGAAATAAGGCGGGAAAAAAAAAAAAAACAACATGAATGCGTGAGAGCATGTCAGGGGAGGCGTGCAGAGTGGTAACATGATAATTAATTGTTGATTACTAATGTGAATCAGTACATTATAATGAAAACAATACCTTAAATAAATGAAGAGTGTACCCACTTTTCCAGACACCACTGTGCACGCAGTAAAGTGTAACACACTTCTTGTTCTGTGCGTTTTAAAAAAATAAAAAATAAAAATGCTTCAAGATGGAATAATGAATAGATTAAGAAAGTTCTTTCACTCGGCAATAGAGAGGAACAGCCTAACATGGATGGAAATGTTAGTGTCAAGGAGGACTGATCACAGTCAGGACTACTAACAGTAGGTAAGCGAAAAGTTTTTGTTCGCAATTTGTTTATTGACTTGTGAATAGCAGCTTGCTGTGTATGCACAATATGTGCAGACCAGGTGCAGTTGGGTCTGTGTCTTCGCAGTCGGATTCGAGTCCAATTTACAAATAATGGTTGGGTCCGCGTAGTAAATTTAAGGCATTTCTCAGGTCTGCACGGGTTCGGGTCCCACTTTCAAATTAAATAAGGTTCCGTGCAACAAATTTATGGGTCTCTTCAGGTTCGGGTATGATTTTTTGTTTCAAAATCGTCCAATGTTGTTGTTTTACCTAAAGAGTGTTTGACTTTCTTTGCACGTTCGCTTTGTAAATACAGACCTTGACATGACCTTTCCATTGTGACAACATAATGCGTGAAGTCGAGCTAGTGCAAGGCAAGCATTTGTGGTTAAAACGTACATAAATTTTAATTTTTTCTAGAAAATGGCAGATCGTTTCACTATATAAGATTCTTATTCCTTGGCTGGGAATGTGTAGAGCCCTTTGAAGCTGCACTGAAACTGCAATTTGGACCTTCAACCCATTAGCTCCCACTAAAGTCCATTACATGGAGAAAAATCCTGAATTTCTTTTCAACTGAAGAAAGAAAGACATGAACATCTTGGATGACAAGGGGGTGAGTTGGATATAACTATGTCCAATATTATCTGCATACATTCAATACACTGTCATATAATTATACTACATAGCAAATCTCAACAGCTTGATTGCTTGTATCATTGCATAATGCAAAATAAATTATCAGATAGTTCTAATCTGCTAAATGCCACTATAAAGCATTAAGATATTAGAATATTATAAACATTACCATCATGATGTTAAACCTGTAAACCTGCTTTGGAACAATGTATATTATGAAAAGTACTCTACAAACAAATTTGATTTTTATAATTCCTAGATAGTTATTTGACTACTAGTTAACACTGTTAAATACATTTCAAAGTTAGAGCAAGTTATAAGATCTGGAAAAATACTTTTTCTTTGGAATAATGTGCATTGAGAAATCATGCAAAACAAGTCTAGGAACATGTATTACAAAAGTAAAGATATTCTGAGTTCAAGTTGACTTTAACAATGATATTAGTGTCTGTGTGTGTGTCTGGTGCTAGCAAGTAACCCAATTCCGCAAAACTAAACGTGCACTGAGGACCTCAGGGTAGATAAAAGATAAAAGATATGACGTCACACAGAAAGGGGAGAGTCAGGTCACTTGGCAGGTGTACGACAACAAAGAGAAGAGCCTCGCTAATAGTCTTGAAAGCACGTACACACATGCAGTCTAAGAGGAAACTTTGTGTTTCCTGCACATGTCAGGCATCCTCAGATATACACTAATGAGGCACTTTCAATCTTTAGTTACAGCTGACAGACCAACTAGTTCTTTTTTGCTGAGAAATTACATAATGCCTGTACTGTAGCACAACAAGAAGTCTGTTGTTTAGATTCTCTCAGGCACGGAGAACTGTGGCAAGGTCTTTACTGGAAAAGTCATGTCACAGGTGTCTTTCTAAAGCTAATTTTAAATGCGTTACATGTGTGGAGTTCAAAACCAAATCATATTGTTTTGTTACACAGCGAAGTTTGGAGGCCAACAGGAGGTAAAACATTCATGTGGTTTTCCACAGCACTGCATGAGAATCTGGAAAAAAACACTTTGTAAAACGTGAGTGTTTCAACCACTAAAACGTACTTCTGCTGACTGCTAAAACCAATCGATTAAACGTCATCTAGATGACGATGTACTTCATTGTTCAAAACTAAAACAGTATGCTGTACACGCGATTCAGTAGTAACAAGCAGCTCTTCCTCTAGCAAACAAAATATCTGGCATTTCTGGGCAAGCGACGGATGTTCATGAGAACAGTCTTGTTGTTTGAAAGCTACTCCAAACCAGTTGAGTCTAAAAGGCTGGACTTTCCTCAAGTATGTGCTGAATCAGAGAACATGGCCGCAGTTTCTGTCTGCCTGGCCGCTTTTATTAAAAAGCAGGAGGCCCAGGAGACTCATGTGATATCTGTCGCTGACGGAGACACTCAATAGAACTGGAAAAGCACTTCTAGAGTCTGCAAGTGCTCAAAAAACGGAGAATTAACTGAAAGATTAGCAGGCTGACTACATTGGGCTTATATTCGATTTCTATTGATTCCACATCAGCACAATTGTTCGCAAGTCTGGAAAACATTGAAACCTACAGCCTCCATTGGGAGAATTGGGCTTCCTGGGATCTGTGTGTAACCATGGAGCTCTTTGATTACTAAAAGGTGGTGAATGGGACTCTCTTGACCCGTTTCTCCAAACAGAATTCAGAGAAACCGTTCTGTGTCGCAGAGCACAGATCATTCCCTTTATTTGCCTTGACATGGCTTTTTGCCTTGCTTTTAAGAAGTGTTTTAAGAAGCTGAAAGACTGGATGTATATTTAGATACGTAAGTGCAATTCTTTTACACTAGTCTAATGCTAAAACATAGTTTTGCAGCTATAGGGGAGAGTGGGGTAAGTTGAGCCAGTGGGTAAGTTTACCACCCCCTGTGGCAACTGTACACTTTTACTGCCATGTGACCATGTATTTTGGAATCACACATAATTTCTGCCAGACTGTGAAGAGGAGAAACACATGGGAGAAATGGAAGGCACCCATTTACTCTAAAAACTGTTTTTGACTTGTCAAAGTAAAATTTTAGCCTAACAGATGTAATGGCTGTTACATCCAAACAAATTTATCCTAAAATTAAATTTAGTCGAAAATATTTATGATGCATATAGATGATATATCAACATATAAAACCATGCAAACCATTTAGCTAAATAATAACCTGGACTGATAAGCTAGCTATTTTTTTTTTCCAAAATGCCAGCTATGGTGCAAAGTGAGCCAAATGATGTGGGGTAAGTTGGCAGCATTTTAACTTACCCCCACCATAAGGCACTTAAGTTAAATCTCTGAAGTATAAACTCATATTTTAATGTGATATAACACAACATGTTTAGTTTAGCATAGCATATATATAGATATTATTTGTAATTAATGCAGAAGATGCTTTTCATCACATTATAATAAAATATATTTTTCCACCTGTAGTCCCTAATGGCCTGTTCGACATTGCAGAAAAGGTACCATGCCAAGAATCTTCTGACTAAAATATTTATTAGTTTCAGTGACATCTATTTCAGACTAATTCAGACTTTATTTAATTTTCTCAACAAACTGTACAGTCTGTTTTGGGAAGGTTAAAACTTCAACATATTGTTTCAGAAATGCAAACAATTAAGGATTAAAATTTAAACTTAATTTTTCAGGTTTTATTTTGTTTAAGTTAGCTTTAACAAAATAAATGACTGTTTGTAAAATTAAATTTGATTTAAGTTTTTAAAAGGTAAAACTATGAAGGTAAATTATCTTTAAAATCACATGGGTTTGAATCAGATTCAATTAGATGGTCAGTTTTCACCCAGATGGCACATCTTACCCCCTGACTCGGGTCAACTTACCCCTAACCTGGGGCAAACTGAGCCACAGGAACACTTTTTTTTATAAAAAGCCATATTTTTACAACCCTTTGTCATAGAAACATTCTAATCATTTAAAATGATAGAAAACATCCTGAAATCTAAATTACTTTAATTGTACTTCTGCCCCATTTTCCCTTATCTTAAGGACCACATAAGTAAAAAATGGCTCATCTTACCCCACTCTCCCCTACTGTTAAAAACGTATTGTAATGATTTACTGCCTACTGTTAAAAACGTAATGTATTTTAATGATTTACTGCCTGACACAATGCACTGCTATTGTACGTGACCTATAAAAACCACAATTAAACCAAGGGAGGAGTTGAAACTATTTACTATCATTATGCTACAGATTCTGTGGATAGATCTTAATCTGTAATATTCCTTCAAATGCAATCATTAGAAGGTACCAGCGTTTAAAAGTTTGAGGTCAGTAAGATATTTTAGTAATTAATATTTTTATTAAAGCAAGAATGCATTAATTTGATCAAAAGTTTCCACAAAAATATTTAGCAGCACAACGGTTTTTAACATTGATATTAATAAGGAATGTTTCTTGTGCACCAAATCAGCATATTATAATGATTCCTGAATGATCACGCGACACTGAAGACTGGAGTAATGATGCTAAAAATTCAATTTTGCCATCATGGCAATACATTTTCAAATAGAAGACAGTTATTTTAAATTCTAATAAAATTTCACCATATTAATGTTTTACTGTTTAGTGTGCAATCAAATAACGGCAGCTTTGGTGAGCATAAGAGTTTTCAAACACAAACACAAAAATTACACAACTTTTAAATGGTAAAGTACATAGCATAAGCAGCTGCAACAACATACAATACAAGTGCAGATACTGTATGTCATTCCATAGGCCACGGCTGACTGGAGGGCAAAGTACAGTAAGAGTTGCTAGATGCTCTTAAATATTCAGTTCTGATATGCAGAGTAAAAATCAACTTCAAAATTGTCAGCTTCAGCTTATATCCTGCCATGCACATACCAGACTTAAAAAAAAAAAGAGCCAAGTTGGAACCATGATGTAAAACTATGCTAATCATGCCTTTTTTGGTCAACGATGGCCACCAACATAGATTAGATTATGAGTGATACCGCGGTGCAATCTTTCCTAAATGATCAATCCCCCAAGAATTCTAATCAGTCAATTCAGCACTGATCTCGACAGAAAACATCTACCAGAAAGAAGCTAAAACTGCATTCTCTGTAATGGGATACAGATGAACCCTCTTGGATTTCTTCTGGCAGTGGTTTCGTCTCCATAATCGCTAGCGGACACTTTCACTGTTTGACAACTGCATTTCGAGAATGGCACAAGCCTGAAATTTGGAACAACAATAAAAACTTTTCACTGCCATTAATATATTTTTTCTTTCTGTTTTCCAGTTTTCATGTGTGGTTCGTTAATGTGGCAAATACCTTGAGAGTACTGAGGAAATTAAAAAATCTGCAAGGTTATTAGATTTTAGATCTGGCCAGTGAAAGCAAGATTTCCACAAGCAATTCCAAAAGGAGCAAATGTGCAACATACAGAAACCTTTAAACCAGTTCTGAACTGATGAGTCACGGACAATGCTAAATACGAAAAATAAAACGCAACTAGCATGCACAGTTAAGATAGCAAATAAACAGACTTATATTTTATGCTAGTATACTCAAATGTTAAGGATGTTTTTTTGTGCAATAATCTATGTACGTCATGTACGTTAAGTCCTGAAGTAGAACCAGATGAGAACCACTGCTTTAAATGAATTGAGGAAGGCCAGGAACAACAGACAACCAAACACAAAACACACCCTGGGAATTCCAAAGCTTTTTAGACACAAGAACAACAATCTAAGGCTGTGGAGTCTGGGGAACAGGCACAAAAAAGCATATTTCTAATCTTATGTTTACTAACAGTCTACTCTGTCGTTGTCTCTGTCATTTTTACAGGCTATGGTTTCCTTCAACTCAGATGCATTAATTACTAATGACATAGATAGATAGTCAAGTCCTATAATCTGGTGAGATAGATTACATACAGATGACTGTGCATGCAAATATCTTCACAATTATATTGCATTCTGTGATATTAATATAAACATGCCACTGAGGTGAGTTCAGCTCAACATCAAACACCTGTCACCCAATAGTTTATAATTCAAACAGTTTTGTTTAACTGGTTTATTTAGTCTAATTATAAAACCATCTTTGTTTCAAGATCAGAAATGAGACAAAATAGAGCAACTGACCAAAGTAAAAAAGAAGATAAAACAAAAAAAAAAAACATAAAAAAGTTCGCATAAATAATTGAACAATTAAATATTAAAACAACATACTGACTTTTAATACAAAGAGTATTATTCAAAATTTGCTTTTAAATAAAAAAAAAGTTAATAAAGTCAATATACCGACAAGCCAAAACACTATTTTTTTTTTCTCTTAATCATAAAAAAAGTGTTTATGGTAAATAAGACATGCGGGATCCAGTTAAAGACCAGCTCCCATGTTCCGCACATTTATGTGTGGTTCTACCAGCAGGGGTTAACATCCAGTTGCAGCTAATAAGTTATTACGACTCAAATAAAACTTTTAAAACATAATCTGCACTCAAAACAGAAATTCTCCACACCATATGAATCGGTAACATCACATTACAATGATTTCACAGCAAATCTTATAGGAAATTCAAGGCTCTCTTACCTCGAACGCTGCAGTGCTCAAAGCGTGCTTCCCTCGTTTACTCTCATTCCCTTTAAACGCTCACAAAACACCATCCAACATTGTCTCCTTGGGACTGTTTGGCTGGTTACTACAAGCACACCGAGCTGTCCTTCTATTCCACTAGTTGTACAATGAACGTCGCGAGACAAACTACTTTGTTACAATGTTGCGCTATTGCGGAGAAAAAAGCGTTCTAAATTGTGTTAAAACAAACCGCTTGTTACAATGTCGCAACTTTTATTCTGTGCTGCGGGGTTTGACGAATGTAAAAACGGTCTCAGAATGCAGAGACACAAATCACTTGTTACACTATAGCAACTTCTATTCTTCTAGTCCGCATGTCTGACAGGGCGGGACCAGCAGTTAGTGGGAGCAGTGAGGTGTCTCTCTTACAAACCCTGAGCCTGTGTGTCGCATGCTTGACTGTTTATTCATTCAGCGAGCTTGAATAGAATATTTGTTCAACTCATTTCTCGCTCTTGAAGGTGACGTTATCGTGCATGGATACTGATATAGTGGTGTGTTTAAATTAGGCGACTATAGTTAAAAGTGTATTTTTGGCTGTAGTGTAGGGCTACTGCCATTTAAATGTTTTCATTTGTTTGATTAATGGATGTTTATAAGCGACGACTGTCTGAGAAGTCATGCTGCCAGTAAGACTTTTGTCTTATGTTTCATATTGAAACATATCCAATAGCCAATAAAAAGTTATAAAATGAATACGACTGACCTCTTGTGGACAGTCAAAATATTACAATCTATCTATCTGTCTATCTATCTATCTGTCTGTCTGTCTGTCTGTCTGTCTGTCTGTCTGTCTATCTATATATCCATTTGTCTATATATCCATTTGTCTCTCTATCTATCTATCTATCTATTGGTCCATTCGTCTGTCTATCTATCTATCCGTCCATCCCTCCATCTTCAATCTATCTATCTATCTATCTATATATCTATCTATCTATTTGTCTGCCTGTCTAACCATGTCTATCTATATGTCTATTCATCTGTCTGTCTGTGTCTTTATATGTCTGTCTGTCTATTTAACCATCTGTCTATCTATATGTCCATTCGTCTGTCTGTTATCTATTGGTCTATCTATATCTATCTATCTATCTATCTATCTATCTATCTATCTATCTATCTGTCTGTCTGTCTGTCTGTCTATCTATCCATTTGTCTGTATGTCTATCTATCTATCTGTCTGTCTATATATCCATTCGTCTATCTATCTATTGTCCATCCCTACGTCTTCTATCTATCTAACTATCTGTATGTCCATTCCTTGTCTATATCTGTCCATCCTCCATCATCAATCTATCTATCTATCTATCTATCTATCTGTCTGTCTATATGTCCATTCGTCTGTCTGTCTGTCTATCCGTCCATCCCTCCATCTTCAATCTATCTATCTATCTATATGTCTGCCTGTCTGTCTATCTAACCATGTCTATCTATATGTCTATTCATCTGTCTGTCTTTATATGTCTGTCTGTCTATTTAACCATCTGTCTATCTATCTATCTATCTGTCTGTCTGTCTATATATCCATTTGTCTGTCTGTCTATCTATCTATCTGTCTGTCTATATATATTCGTATCTATCTATCAGTCCATCCCTACGCCTTCTATCTATCTATCTATCTATCTGTATGTCCATTCGCCTGTCTATCTATCTGTCCATCCCTCCATCGTCAATCTATCTATCTATCTATCTATCTATCTATCTATCTATCTATCTATATGTCCATTCGTCTGTCTGTCTGTCTATCTATCTATCTATCTATCTATATGTCTGCCTGTCTGTCTATGTAACCACCTGTCTATCTATGTCTATTCGTCTATGTCTATTCGTCTATCTATCTATCTATCTGTCTATCTTTCTTTCTAACCGTCTGTCTATCTGTCTAATTTTGGTTACATAGATCACTAATTCCCCTCTCTATCTTCACACTTACTTTCTTTCAGTGCTGCAGGCAGCCAAGACAAAAGATGGAGAAAAGGCCCAAGAGTCTCCTCTAGTTTCACTGCTCCCACGTGTCTGTTGTCTATCAAGGGCTGTGGCGCTTTCTTTTGGTTTTGAATGAATCAAGACTCCTTCTTTCTTTCTCTGACTCTCTTTATCTTTCTCTCTCTCTGGGGTTTGTCTTGGGTTAGATAAATAAGAGCGCACGAGGAACACTGGCTCCGATTCCTGTCATGCTGGGCTGCTCCAGAACACACTGATCTCGGCAACTCGCTGCCCAGCACAGACTCACAATATGACATGTCTGTGAACTTCTGGTGTTGCCAAGATGGTAAAAAATATGTTTTGTTGTTGTTGTTGTTGTTTTAATCATTCGTATAATTAGTTTTACTGTACAATAGCTTAAATAATGGTTAAGTCTGGACGCAACTGCTGCCATCTTGCATTTCAGTAACTGACTATAAAAAAAAAAAAAACACTTCAGTATTATTAATATTGTTTTGTACATTGTAATAGACTATTACTTTCTTAGCGGAAACAGTTAAGATAACATACAAGTGAAATTATAAAATATTTTCAACTAGTTCATGCTCACTTAAGAATTAATTTGGTGAGTAGCCATGTAAAATGAATGTGTGAATTTTAAATTTTCATCCATTAAAACTCTGTTTTTAAAATCTTGTTTTTATGTACAGTATTTCACAATTACACTCTTAAAAAGAAAGGTGCTTCACGATGCCATAGAAGAACCTTTTCTTGTTTAAATGGTTCCATAAAGAACTTTTAACATCTGAAGAACCTTTCTGTTTCACAAAAAGTTCTTTGTGGCAAAAGAAGGTTCTTCAGATTATAAACAGGTCAGAAAGAGATGGTTCTTTAAAGAACCTTTGAATGAATGGTTCTTTGTGGAACCAAAAAAGGCCCTTCTATGGCATCGCTTCCTTTTAAAGCACCTTTATTTTTAAGAGTGTATGCTGATGTAATGTTAAAAAGGATGAGAAAACTTATAAATTATTCATTGATGTTTTCAGTTATTCTAGTTTCTTGGCTTTGAACACATTTTCAGATATCTAACGTGCATTCATTATTTTAATTTGGGAGATCGGTCCGTAATGTATAACACTGTTAAAAAAAAAAAAAAAGATAAATAAAAATCAAAATACTCTCCCTGCAATATTTTATCTGACCTGCAGAGGACGCTATTGATCTCCGAATATAATAGACGTTTAAATATCCTGTACAAGCCTATGCATCTCTTTCACAACAATTCGTTTTTGTCTGTTAGAAAAATATTAGATTATTTATTTATTTACAGTGTACTCTTGTAATAAAATATTTTTAATAATAATAATACAGATATTTAATGAAAGAACTTTAAACGATTTATTTTGGGAGTTCCAAAGCAAAAAAGGTTTTATCGTTTCACCATTTTATAGCAATCAGAAATACAGCTATACTGTTTTTCGTTCTCTAAAGACACTTACCTATTCAAATACGTATTTTATTTCTCATGCATATTTTAAGACAGAAAAGTGTGCAAACAGACTGTTGCTACAAAGAGCATCATAATCACCATCTCTTGTTGCGTGCTCTCATTTCGTACGACAAATACCAGGCAAAGCTTGTGTACTGTCACATCAATATTGTTGAATTATTTAGCTGTTAGCGGCAGCCTACGCCTTCTCCATTCAGAAAAGATTTTACTCAGGCGAGTGTGATTTACCCTTTAAATGATCATTTAAAACATCTGCCTCCAGAGCCTCTGCAGCGGCGATGACAGACGATCAATCCAGTCCCCAGGCTGGTGGAATCGTTACATATTCATTTGTTTGTTTATAAAATGTTAATATGTGCAATCAGGCCATGTTATTTAGTGTGTGTTCACACCATGAATAAAGTAAAAGTAAGCGGTTTGAGTTATTAACGCTGTAAAGGAGGGTCCTTGGATCTGGCTCTGTAATGTGTGTGCATGTGGCTGTGTGTGTGTATCATTGCAGGGGCTGACAAGATGTATGTGCACTGCTGTAAGCATGGGGAAAGGCCTCTGTCTGATTAGCATTCAGTCCTTGCACAGACTGCATCAAGGAACTCCACGGTCAGCCCCTCCTCATCTCTCTTACACTTTCTCACTCTCTCCCCCCTCTTTCTGCATCATTCTGTTGGACCAGAACCCCTCAATATAAAACAAAAGGAACACCTTGTGTGATAAAGATTTCGGCAACAGGTAATTTTTCTTTAGTTTTCTTTTTTGGATTTTCTAAGCTGCCAGAGCAAGTTATTTGTACAAAGAAAGAAAAACAAAAGGATTTGCATCAAGGAATTTTAGATGTACATATGTTCTGAGTATCATCTGAAGAATATTTAAATAATATTAGTTAAAGAATATTTTCTTTGGCATCCTTGTTAGTGTGCTTTTTTTTCCAAGAACTTGGGGTGGACACACCTGTGGCATGACTTGAGGGATAGATTGTTGCACTAGGGTTCATTTTTAATGCATTTGATTATATACAAACTGTGTGTTTGTTTTATAAAGATTATTTTTGTGCATTTTTTAATTGTATTTTATTTTATGCTTACCAAATCTGCATTTATTTGATCAAAAATAACTGTTCTTTATTTTAATGCATTTTAAAATAGGATTTATTCCTGTGATGACAAAGCTCCAGTCTTCAGAAATTATTTTAATATGCTGATTTGCTGCTCAAGAAACATTTATTACTATTATCAATGTTGGAAACAGGTGTGGTGGTTAATATTTTTGTGGAAACTGTGGTGCAGTTTGTTTGTTCAGTTTTATTTGTTGGATAAAAAATGATTTGTTTGAAATAAAAATCTTTTGTAACATTTTAAATGACTTTACTGTTACTTTTGCTATTTAATTTGACCTTTCTGAATAAAATTTTGAATAGTATATGTATATTACAATGGCATTTTAGTGCCATATATTTAAAAAAAAATACGCCATATATAAAAAATATTTTGAGAATAAAGTCAAAATTACAAAAATAAAGTCAAAATATTTTTAGAATAAAGTCAAAATTACTAGAATTAGGTCGAAATATTTCGGGAATAAAGTCAAAATATTTTTAGAATAAAGTTGCAATTACAAGTATAACGTTAAAATATTTTTAGAATAAAGTCAAAATTATGAGAATAAAGTCAAAATGTTTCAAGAGTTAAGTCAAAATATTTTGAGAATAAAGGAAAAATGATGAGAATAAAGTCGTAGAAATAAGAGAATAAAGTTGAAATATTTTGAGTAAAGTCGAAATTACAAGAATAAAATCGAAATATTTTTACAATAAAGTCAAAATTATGAGAATAAAATCAAAATATTTTGAGAATACCGTGGAAATATTTAGAGAATACAGGCAAAATTACGAGAATAAAGTCAAAATATTTTAGAATAAAGTCAAAATTATGAGAATAAAGTCAAAATATTTCAAGAATGAAGTCAGAATATTTTGAGAATAAAGGAAAAATTATGAGAATAAAGTTGTAGCAATACGAGAATAAAGTCGAAATAATTTTAGAATAAAGTCAAAATTACACAAATGAAGGTAAAAAATATATTTTAAGAATAAAGATAAATATTTTGAGAACAAAGGCAAAATTACGAGAAAAAGGTTGAAATATATTTAGAATAAAGTCTAAATATTTTAAGGATAAAGGCAAAATTACGAGAATAAAGTCAGCAATACGAGAATAAAGTCAAAATATTTTGAGGATAAAGGCAAAATTATGCAAATAAAGGTTACATATATTTTGAGAATGAAGTCTAAATATTTTGAGAATAAAGTCAAAATATTTTGAGGATAAAGGCAAAATTACAAGAATAAAGTCAGCAATATGAGAATAAAGTCAAAATATTTTTATATAAAGTCAAAATTATGCAAATAAAGGCTAAATATATTTTGAGAATAAAGTCAAAATATTTTTAGAATAAAGTCAAAATTACGCAAATAAAGTTAAAATATTTTGAGAATAAAGTTAAAATATTTTGAGGATAAAGGCAAAATTACGAGAATAAAGTCAGCGATACGAGAATAAAGTCGAAATATTTTGAGAATAAAGGCAAAATTACAAGAATAAAGGTGAAATATTTTGAGAATAAATTAAAAATTATAAGAATAATGCTGAAATATTTTAAGAAAATTACAAGAATTAAGTCGTAGCAATCAAGATTTTGAGATTTTTCATGCTCTTTAATGTGGCACGATTGCTGTATTCACCTTAGTTTAAGCAGCATATAAATCAATTATTTGTCAATCATTTGTTTCTTTAAATTATATTGTTTTTAAATAAAACTGCAGAACCCAGCATTGGGTTGCTTTTAACCCAGCATTTTTTAGAGTGTAAATAAATCTCACATGAAATACTGCAAAATTTAAAATTCAGTTTAATTTCTCTCAGGCCTAATTTTTAAAGAAATATGTGGGTTTCACCAAACTATGAATCAGGATAATATCTATCTTCAATTTAAAATATCTGTATGATTATCTAAACTACTTTATTTTTATAATTTATAGCACTGACATTATTTTTTGCCTTTGTGTCAGACGTATTATTACATAAAGCCATTGGAAGTCAGCTAAATAAAGACTATTCAAGTCTGATTGATGAGCCCGTGTGAAATATGTGACCCCTCCAAGTCAGTTCAGACGTCGACCAGGTAAGCCGGATCTGTTTCATACATCATCAACACCTTTCCAATCTCAGTCACAGTCACTCGGCCAGCCAGTCGCTCAAAAAGATGAGCTTGACCTTTCTGCGTAGGGCTCCAACTGAGACACCAAAGGCAGAAGTGCTACAAGACTTGAGAGTTTGCTAAATGTCAGATCTCTCATTAGTAGAATTTACCAGACTTGAGCAGGTTAAATTCTTCTAAGCAATGTCTATAATTACCAAGACTGAAGATTAAACCCCTCACTAATGAATGTGAACAAACAGCGGAAACCATTAGCTGCAACAATGCTAAAAATGAGTTTTAGACAAAGTGCACTGGGCATATGGTCAACAGTCATCAGTGAATTGTTAATGAAAGTCACATGGACGTGTATAGAGATGTTGTTTTGACTATAAGTAGCATTTTTGGAAACAGATTTTAAGCAAAAAAAGCCAAATGTAAATTGTACTGTGCTGGATAAACAAGTTCTTAACAAGTACTTTATGTCACTATGCTGAATGCACACTGAAGTATATGATAATTGGACATCCAGAACGACGTGCTTATCTCCTGCTTGCTTTAAGAGAGCAAAGGCGGCTGAGACATCACCTCTGTGGTTTGTTTATTCAGCAGCCCTGCCTCTATTCAGTTGTTTGAAAAGATAATCCACCCCCACATGCAGACCGGGTGCACCTGGCCTCTCTGTGGGTTGCCAGGTACTATTTGTGTTTTCGACAAATTCTGCATTTAAAGAGTAACAGGGCTGGTGATACTGATAGCTGTACGGAGTATTTTTCAACAGTAAGATATCATTTAAGTCACACTTCTGTATTGATGTAAGTGATATAAACAATTTAAGCGACCGCTTAGCAAAACTATGATTTGCCTGTCTGTGACAACTGTAGGGATGCACCGAAATTCCGGCTGCCAAAAATTATCAGCCAAAAATGGCATTTTTGGTTTTACTTTTAAAACTGAAAAGCTGAAAACCATTTGAGCCGAAAATACTTGTTATGCATTATTTGGATAATTATATTAAAAATAATAATAATAATAATAATAATAAAATAATAATAATAGTGTGTGTATATATATATATATAATATATATATATATATATATATCTTATTCTGTTGCATAGATATAAAAAATAATATATTAACATTTAATATTAATATATTTTCTGTCCAATTATCTAATGTTACTTATTTTATTAGCTTGTGTTTTTTTTTTTTTTTAATCAGTATAATTACATTTTTTTTATTTAACCCTTTAACTGTCACCGTCCCCTCTGTGGGACGCCTAAGTTTACTTCACCATATTACAAATGAATCCTAATCTAATCATGACAAACTATACATTGTTGGAAATGTCTAAGACTCCTAAATAGATATTTTACCATATTTTTGTGTTACAAATTATGTAGGAACAGTAATAGATTAATATATGTCAGGAGTGCAACCTAAAAAAAAAATCTACATCATAACATGAGTTCTGACCTTTGTCACAAAAGATTTTCTTCGTTGCTTTTTTCCCTATCACGTTTTAGAAATCATAAGAAATTATATATTAGCTCAAAACTCAAAACTCACTATTAGAATCTCAAAATTCATCCTTTGAAAGGCATTTTAAAATCAGACATTGCATTACCACGGAAAATGTACATTAAAATATTACAAAATGTTTTCATTCATGGATTATAAAAATTTAAGTCTGGGTTGTGCATTTTTATGTCTGTGTTTAAAAATGGAAGTGACAGTTAAAAGGTTAAATTAAAAAGTGCTACAAAATTAGTTTTTTTTTAATAAAATAATAAATAATTATTATAAAGCATTTTTCAGTTTCAGTTTTTGGCCAAATGCATCCAGAATTTTCCATTTCGGTGCATCCTAGTGACAAGTCATATTATAGGAAGAGGGCATACATTCATTCTGGAGCATATATTGGGCAAAATTTGTATGTGCCCCTGTTTTTTTTTTAAATAAATTAATACTTTTATTCAGATAGACAAAGACATTTAGAATGCTAGAATTTTTTTTTATTTCAAATAAATGCTGTTTATTTTTTAACTTTCTGTTAATCAAAGAATCCTGAAAAAACAAAATGTATCACAGTTTCCACAAATTAATTAATTATTAAGAAGCACAACTGTTTTCAACACTGACACTGAATGGTATAAAATGTTTTTTGAGCAGCAAATCAGCATATTAGACTGATTTCTGAAGGACTATATGACACTAAAGACTAATGGCAGCTAAAAATTCTGCTTTGCATGACAGGAATAAATTATATTTTAAAATATATTAAATTAAAAAAAGCTTTAAATTACTTACACCATAATGTCAAAGCAAAAACAGAATTGTCACAACTTTGTAAATTTATTAAAAATACAAAACCTGAAAAAAGTACATTGCATAAGTATTCATACCCTTAATTCAGTACTTAGCTGAAGCACCTTTACAGCCTCAAGTCTTTTTGGGTATGATGCGACAAGCTTTGCACATCAGCATTTGGCAATTATGTGCCATTTTTCTCCTCACCTCTTTATCCCTCAAGCTTTGTCAGCTTGGATGGGGGCAGATGCACATTTTCTCCAGAAATATTTGATTGGGTTCAAGTCCAGGCTGTGGCTGGGCCACTCAAGGACATTCATAGAATTGTCTACAGTATTAGCCACTCTTGTTGTGTGCTTAGAGTCATTGTACTGTTAGACGGTGAACCTTCTGCGCAGTCTGAGGTTCTGAATGCTCTGGACAGGGTTTTCATTAAGGCTATCTCAATATTTTGGTGCATTTTTTTCTACTCTGACGAGTCCTTCAGTCCCTGGCGCAAAAAAGCCCACCAGCATGAGGCTGCTACCAGCACATTTTACTTTTGGGACGTTAGTCTGCAGGTGATGAGCAGTACCTGGTTTCCTTCAAACATGATGCTTGGAATTGTGGTTCTCAGAGTCTGAGGGTCCTTTAGGTGCTTTTTTGAAAATTTCAAGTGTGTTTTCATGTGTCCTCACTGGGGAGAGGATTGAGTCCTCCATAAATTTCTCTTATCTCCATGTATGATAATGGACTTCAACTAGAGTGACCATCAGCTTCTTGGTCACCACTCTAACCAAAGCCTTTTTCCATCAATTGCTCAGTTTGCCCTACAGGAGCTCTACAGGCAGTTTTTTTTTTTTTTTCTTTTACCTCAGGGCTTGGTTTTTGCTTCGATGTGGATTTTCAGCTGTTAGACCTTTTATTAAGATGTGTGTGTCTTTCCAAATCATACCCATTCAATTGAATTTGCCACAGGTTAACTTCACTTGAAATATAGTAACATCTTTAAATGACATGAATGCTCCTGAGCTCAATTTCAAATGTCCCAAATAAGGGTATGAATACTTATGCAATGTAATCATTTAAGTTATTGGTTTTTAATAAATTTGCAAAGATGTTAAAAACCTGTTTTTTGCTTTGCTATTATGGTGTATGGAGTGTAGATTGATGTTGGGAAAAAAAGTAATTTAAAAAAGTTTAACATAAGGCATGATAAAAATGAAGGGGTATGAATACTTTCGAATAGCTCTGGGAAGTAATTGTAGGCAGAAATTTGATGAGAGGCTGTGAATCCGGCAATTTTTCAATTATGAGAGCTAGATTTGACATGCTCCGCTATATATGCGATCATATCTCCGTTCTATTATTACACAACGTGTTGAGACAAAGACACATGCTATAAGAATTTATCCAGCAAATGTTTTTTCATTATGGTTTATGTTCACATCTTCTCAACAGCCATCATATAAATATTTTGTGCAGTTTGGAAACCCATTCTAATCTACATCACTTAATATGACTTCATAAAGAATTGTTCCATCAAGAAACTGTATGTCTAAGCGCTCTAAGGTTCCTCGCTGCAGTGAATCTCAGCACCATGTTCTCACTGGTGCAATATATCACCAGTTTTTATTGGTGTATCGTCCAGAGCAGATAAGAGCTTCGGCAAAGCGCTTACTGCTAGTCCCACTCTGATTTATATTTCATGGGGGACTGAGGGGTCTCTTCCTAGTCCTTTTGAGACTTTAATGATGATCTACTCCAGAGCTCATCGACGGCTGGCCCTGACTGATTAATGTAATGGCTTGTCTACTAATTTCTTGACATGGGTTACCAAACCGCCCATTCATCTGCACTCGAGCCACCAAATACCAATACAAAACCCAGTTTTCACTCAGAGAGGGCGGGACTCTAATTTGAGTGATGCATGCATCAACCAATCACTGGTTTGCCAAGCCAGAGCTGATGAAAGCTGTTATCAGCATCTGAGGTTGATTCACTAGGGGAACTAAGTGGCATAGACTGATTTGCATGTCCCAAAAAAATCTAATTCTAGTTAAAAGCAAAGCCAATGCTTTGCAGGATATACTGCATTCGGTCAATCCTTGGCCTATCATTTCTAAGTGATAGACAAGGAATGTTGTTTTCGAGCCAGAAGAGTACTTAAGCAGTGAGGAAATATAAGCACAATGATTCTGCACTATACAGCACCTAAATAGCTGTCTCAAAATTAAACGTTTGCACCAAGTAATAATTTTGTGGTGCTGCAAGGAAAATTTGCTTTGCTTTGGGTCTTAGAAAGGATATTAAGTAGGTGTTTATCAGGTCATGATGGCATTTTGCTTAAATTTTACACAGCTGTGAGTACATTTAGGGATGCGCAATATATCGCTATCATACAAGTTAAACTAACAGTATCAGTCCGGTTTCAAAAACAAAGTGTTTGTCCTTTATATGTAGTGAAGATTGTTTAAAACACTCATCTTGCCCACAATGTCTCAGGAGGCATTTCAACCTGCAATGTTCCTGTCTTCCTCACATGGATGGAGAAACTGTTCATTTCCACCCAGGCAGAAATAGACAAGGCTTCAGCTCAGAAACAGCACAATCACACCATTGACGTGACAATATATAGTGTTTTCCCATCCTTAGAATATCCTTGATTTGGTTAATTCCAGGGTACAGGAGTGATTATGATGATGATGAAGATGATGATGGCAGATGAGGGGTGGGCAAAAGTGTATGATTTAAATCTGGTCACTGTCTGACCCTAATCCTCTTGCGAGCAGAATTATGTGGTGTGGGATTAGTGAGCTTTTCCCTTTCTTGTGCGGGACATCCACTCTTTATAATGATGGCCAAACCAACCAGGCCTGATGACAGGGGGTGGACCAGAGGGCAGGGCAGGGGGAGCAGCAACACATGGAGGAAGCATTCGAATAACTCTGCACTTACTGGGGCTCCATATTATATTAGGCAGAAAGTCTCTCCCCCTGCACCATATAAATGCTGCATGACTGTATTCATCATAGCAGGTTCCAAATCTATTATGCAGTAGCCTGGTGCAGAAATACAGCAAGAACATGGTTACTTATCCATATGAGTATGATTCAGAAAGATCTGATCTATTGCTTTATTCTGTTCTCTTTCATCTGATTCAGACGACAGTTTTGGACATTTACTAAAAGTAGCAACACTGCTAACTAATTTAACTGTTTTCTGTTATTTATTCCTATGATGGCAAGCCATTACTCCAGACTTCAGTGTCACATGGTGCTTCAGAAATCAGAGTCAGCTTCTGAAATTCTATCACTGGAATAAATTACATTTTTAAATTTTAAATATATATATATATATATATTTTTACTGTATTTTTGATAATAAATGCAGCCTTGGTGAGCACTTCTTTTAAAAACAATAAAAAAAAATGATTCAACTCAAAATAATACATCAGAATGTTGTTAAAAAGTCATATATGTCTGTCAACACTAATGACTCAAACTGTTTAAATGCGTTGCTAAATACATCCAGTGTGAGTCAGGTCATGCAGAAAGCCTCGGGTAGGTGAAACAATAACTGTTTATGGCATCTGCTTTATTCACATCTGAGTTGTTTGAGGTTTTTGCATCAGGCTTGGGGAATTCATTGTTCTTAAGTACAGACTATGCAGCACTTCCATATGGCAAACCCTGAAGCATTTTGGCACACATGAACACACACACACATTGCCAGGTGAAAGCACTGCAGTCGGTAAGCAATATGTTAACAATAGTGATATTTTTCTCTTTCATGAGATAGATTGATAGACAGACAGACAATGGATGGATGGATGGATGGAAGGACGGACGAACAGATTGGTAGATAGAGATGAATAGATGGAAGACAGATGGACGGACGGACAGACAGACAGGATGGATAGAAGATGGACATATGGATAGATGGACAGACAGACAGATAGACAAACAATTGATAGATGGATGGATGTATAAATGGAAGACGGACGGATAGACTGATGAATAGAAGATGGACGGACAGACAGACAAAGATAGAAGATGGAGGGATAGATAGATAGATAGATAGATAGATAGATAGATAGATAGATAGATAGATAGAAGACGGATGGACAGACTGATAGATAGATAAATAAAGTTGGAGGGATAGATAGATAGAAGACAGACAGACAGACTGATAGATAGATAATAGATAGATAGAAGACGATAGACAGACGATAGACTGATAGACTGATAGATAGATAGATAGATAGATAGATAGAAGAGATAGATAGAAGACAGACGGACAGACTAATAGATAGATAGATGATAGATTGATAGATATATAGATAGAAGACGAGGGATAGATAGATAGATAGATAGATAGATAGAAGACGACGGACAGACTGATAGACTGATAAACTGATAGACTGAGATATAGATGATAGATAGACAGATAGATAGATAGATAGATAGGATAGAAGATGGATGGACAGACTGATAGATAGATAAATAGAAGTTGAGGGATAGATAGATAGATAGATAGATAGATAGATAGATAGATAGATAGATAGATACACGACGGACAGACTGATATAGATAGATAGATAGATATAGATAGATAGATAGATAGATAGATAGAAGACGGATGGACAGACTAATAGATAGATAATGATAGATCGATAGATATATAGATAGAAGACGGAGGAATAGATAGATAGATAGACAGATAGATAGATAGATAGATAGATAGATCGACAGATAGATAGATAGACAGATAGAATAATGGATGGATGGACAGACTGAGAGATAGATAGATAGATAGATAGATAGATAGATAGATAGATAGATAGATAGAAGACGGACAGACAGACTGATAGACTGATAGATATATAGATAGATAGATAGATAGATAATAGATAGAAATAAAACGGATGGACGGACGGACAGACAGACAGACAGACAGACAGACAGATAGGTAGATAGATAGATAGATAGATAGATAGATAGACAGATAGATAGAAGTGAAGTGCTAAAGTTAGCTATATTTAAGTGTTTTGCATGTTCATCCCAGTCCACTTAACCAAACCCATCCGTCATTTCTAAACCGGGGACCCCCCTTCCCCCTCCCATCAGCAACTATCCATCTGCCAAGCCCAATTCCTCCTCCCTGATGTGCATTCCTGTTTTCCCTACAGTATCACTCCCTCCATCTCTCTCTCTGTCTTTCTCTCTGTCACAAACAGTAACTTCTCCCTCCCGCCAGCTTTGGCACATGTGGGAGTGAGCGAGGAGCAGATGTAGGGATGGACGCTACCATTGTGAGTTGCTTGGGCGTGTTCAGGGAGCTCCTCCTATAATGAACAGATCGGGAGGAGGGATGGAGAGTGCGAGTAAGAGCGCTCGCATCCTAATCTTCCTGTTCAGAATCTCTGCTGGCTGTCTGGATGATCCCTCTCTCATGTTTCAACACAGGCCGTCATTACCGGATACTCAGCTTTTTGGGGGATTGTAAATTTTTACCTTTTTAAAAATAGAGGGACTATTTTGGTGCATAGTCAGCATAATTTGACGGTAAGAAAGTTGATTGTTTATGTCTTGTGTGTATAGTGATATAGTATAACAAAATGGTTTCTTCTGCTTTGTTTTGCCTTTAAAGTCCATTCTAGAGGTTGCAATTCACATTGAAGCTCTCTGCAGAGTAAAACTTTATGAAATATTAAAGAGAAGAATCATGTTTGAAGCTCACAGAGGTTTCACTGCATAGAAAACTCAGCTAAATGGAGTTTTTCTTTAAAATAAACTGTAACCAAAGACATTGAGGTGTTCAGATGACGCTTCCGTTTATAGAATGAATCGATGAGCGTCTGGTTGCTGCTTAGTAGATTTTGGAAGCAGTTACATAATCAATACACACTGAAAATATTTCTCCCGCAGTGACTAAGTGATGCAATAATCTAATATGATAAAGTGCACAATTGTCACCACTTTCGGAAAGTAGAACGCTCATCAATCGCGGAGAGAAGTTTTGCTGTGAGCATTACAAAACTTGCTTTTGCTAATTTAATTTTTTTCTGAGTATTTAGGTACTTGCAGAATACAAGAGAAATCTCTTACCCATCTCTTTTTGACATGAAAAGCATCAAGTTTATGAAAATGAGATGTGCAATGATGCAAGAGCGTGAACTGAACTACAAAAATGATTTTTATCACTTTCAGCACACTCCAGCATGTGTGTTCAGGAATGTGTGGGCGAATGCAAGTTGTGCGTATTTATAAATTGTGTGCAAGCTAGTTGTGTACCGAAGGGTGGAGGATCTCCTTGCAATGGATAAAAACATATGCATTATTTATATCCTCTAAATGGCTCACAGGCACCAGAAGAACCATTATAGCCTTTCTCAGATACAAAAACTGTTCATTAATCGCTCATGATGAAGCTAGTTGTGTAGTAAATGCTACTCTACTGTATGCAACTGCAGTTGAACTCATTCATATTAGCAACCTAACCTGTCAAACCTAGAAAAAACGTTTCCAACTCATCCTCCCAGATTTCGTTGGATCATTAGCCGTCTTCTGTGGCTTTCACACTGCTCCTCCGTGTATTCCTGGTGATCAAAGGCAGAAAACATGTTATAGAAATATGACTTATTAGAGGCGCCTCACGGCGAAGGAATGCAGGGCGAAAACAAATCTTGGAGACTGCTTTGAGTTAGCAGAAACGAAACTCATTTTTAGACTGTAGTGTTAAATGTTCCATAGCCAGATATGAGTCTAAAGCTCCAAAGTAGAGTTGGCAAATACTTAGATTTTCAAAATAGCACAATTCCTAAATGGATAAATGGATACATCCAGGCCTACACAAAATCTGCTCATTTGGAATGAAAAACCTTTGCTTTTTCAATGAATATTTTAGCTAGTTTTAAAAATGAGTGGAGTCTAAACTGACTTTAAATCCATTCCACAGAATTTAGAAGTTCCAAACGTAGGTTCTGGAGGAACCTAATAATTCAGTCCCGTCGGTCATCATTACAAACCTATATAATTCTACATATTGCTGCATCTCAGCGAGAATTTTTCCGGCATCCCTCCACCTCCCTGTTAACCATTAACCATCAGGACTCGAAAACTGAGACTTTCTAAAAAGCTGCAGGCCCTGTTTTAGGGGTTGCATTTCAATATAAACGGATCAAAACAGAGACATTTGAAAATGATGGCACAGCTGCCCACATTCGCTTTATTGACTAGCAACCAACTTCCATGAATGGTCATGTGATGCATTTTCGATTGTGTAGTGTGGACGGAGATCGTTTCTGAAACGCAGTGAAAATGCCAGTGTAGATTAGGATCATTTTCATTAGAGATGCACGATATTGGATTTTTGCCTATATCCGATATTTTTTAACTCATTTTGTCCGATAGCCGATGCCAATTCTGATATATTTCCTTTTTGTTTGGAAACAACACCAAGTCTCTCCTGTGTGGAAATTATAAGCAAATTATTTGTTGGTTAGTACTTATTTATTAGAATTAAATAAACAATAAAGAAGGTCTTTTATAATGACAGTACACTGAAGCTTCGAAAAATAACTATGAATAAACTATATATATATCTATATATATTTATACTATATATATATATATATATATATATATCAATCGCTTTTTTTTTCTCAGAAAAATTCAGTAGCAACCTTAACATTTTATTTTAAGACTCAACATTTGTAGATGGTCTAAATCAAGAGTTGTAAAAATTCTTCAAATCTTTTAGAGCTCATAATTGTAATAAAGTGTAACATATTAGACATTAATGAATAAATCAGTATATATAAAATTATTTAATTTACAAGTGTCATGTTTGTGATTTTTGTTTTATTTATGTAAAGCTACAGCTTCTGACCTTTAAATCAAAACATATGATTTCATCAACATCAATTATTGCTTTATTTAATTAGAAACACAGTTTAAATGTTATTTGTGTATTTTACTTTCATTTTATTAGAAGTAGGCCAACAGCACCCCCTATGGAGCCACACTGCTGACGTGATCTAATCGCTAGCACACCCTGAGTACATGCAAGTTAACGTATTCCTCTTATCGGCAACATTTTTCATATCAGGCCAATGCCACTATTGACATTTAAAGCCATTATTGGCCTATTCCAATATTGGTCAGATAATATCGTGCATCCCTAATTTTCATTTTAAAACACCGTTTACAATGAAAACGCACTAGCATGTATAGATATCCAAATGCACAGATTTCCTTTATAGACATAAGCTGGAAAAGTAATATTTAAGACAGGGCTCAATGAGGATCAGTGGGTCAAATCAAACATTGCCTTGTGTCAGTACTATAAGTAAAATGCAAAAGCCGTATTTTGAATCATTTTAATGCTAAATGCCAAGATCTGTCATGAAACTCTAGGCGGCGCAGGCTGATGGGTCCTTATTGCAAATGGATGATATTCACAGTGTTAAACCACTTGGCACAAACTGATTTGTTCATGTTGCATATGCAGCCAATGAGCTTGGTGCTTTACATTTAAACGGCTGGTTAGAATTCACTAGAGCAGTTCACAGCGTGCTTTTAGAGTTCTTCTGAAAACCTCCACCTCCCCAGCTCCACCTGTTAAACAGGATTTACTCGCATTTCTGAGTAAAATTATATTTAAATCCATTTTATTTTTCTACAGAGACCCAAAGCAAACATACAAAATTTAATACCATTATTTGTTCTGGGACTTCAGAGTCAATTCAACTACTAACTTTTCACCTGTCTTTATCTAGTGCTTATGTATTTAGTCATCTGTAACTAAGCTACATGGAAAAAACTGAATGTGAGCTTGTGCAAAAGAGCTGTTTTTTCAACCTAGCATTGGCAGTTAATGTAATGCCAATTTTGCAGTGCTACAGTTGGCTTGTGTTTTATGTTTGTGAGAGAAGCTTTTTTTTTCTGGACAGTGAATCTCAGGAGAGTGCAAAAAAAAAAAAAATGCTGGAGCAGAACGTCCCTGAAACTCACGCTTTAATGTACTGCAAAAAGAGCTCTCTTTTTCTCTCAGCCTTCCTTGCTTTTGTTTGAACCAGCTTTCTGAAACAATGAGGATTAAACTTTTTTTTATCCGTTTATCTGTCAAGAGGATGACAGGTGTCATCACATCTGTAAACATCTCGCTAAGCATTACAAATACTCAGTTTCCATGTCAGTAAAGAGCTTTCTTTGAATAGCAAACAGAATTAGAAATAAATAAAACATACACGTATGTATTAATAGTCAGCCGCTGAAGGAAATGTTGCTGAATTTAGCAAGTGCATGAATGTCTGCAGACTCTTTAATATTTTACTAGAGCTCTGCTCACAGCAGGGTTCTCCCTAATAGATCAACATGGCGGATTTTCACCCTGAGCCTCTGTGATTTACTCCCTCTGTGCTGCTTTTTAATGGAATAACTATGCATTCAGACAAAGATATCTTATGGACACTGATGGTTTTATTGATGAAAATCCATTTGAAGAGGTTGAGCCACCATGTTTTATCTTGGGCATGTGTTACGGTTCACATTTGAGGCTAGGTGTACCAAACAAGGCAAACAAAAGCACAAGTGGAGTGGAAAGTTCTACTGACAATGCGCAAATTAAAGAACACGGACGCAATATTGCATTTCCATAATGACCAACACAGTCTACCAAGAGCTGCACAACAACAAGCAAACAATCTAATTCTGGCATTCCAAGTAAATTAATACAAGTGGAAAAATTCTTTCACTTCTACCATGTTCTCTCTGTTCTCTTTGGTGCCTCCTTCTGGCAGCAACAATTGCAGCCATGTCAACCACAATGCTTTTTTTGGGGCGGTACCAATAAATACCAGTAAACTGACTACCGCAAATCATGTTGTAAATCATGTTGTGAGATTCATTAAAGTACTCTCCTCCCATAAATTTTGCATCTGAAAGGGAAACTCCTACAAATGCATATGCAGTAAGGTCAACCGCAACTGTCAACGTTTGCTAATTTTTCACTGTATGACTAGGAAATCCTGACACAAATTATTAATCCCAAAAGAGGGTTGTTAGTGCAGACTGTTAGTAAACATGGCCCTTGATTGAGGAGTGCATGCGGCAACATGGAATCAAATGTAACTTTCTTAATGTGCATTCCCGGTCTTATTGTGACATATTTATTGTGACTTATGTTCATCATTTATTAACCAAAACTTTATCTTCCTAAAACAAGACGTTGCTTTTCTGCTGACGTCACTGAGACTGCATGGAGCCATTTTTAGCAAACTTGCAGTTAGTCTGACTCCATTCTGGTACATAATCAATTTTTAGTTTACTCTCATGGCAACTCATATTGTCATAACTCTTTTATGTTTTGGTGAATTTGTAAGAATTCGTAAAATCTCATTTGTGTTTTTTTATGATCTTCTTGCCCTCCACTGAGGATTAGGTTTAACGATGGACTTTTACACTTATTTTTATTTTTTTTTTTTTCCCTAAACTCAAATTCTTTGAATTCAAACAAATTTGACACCAGTTCACCAAAACATAAAATATTTACATTTTCTAATGACATCAGGTTGGACTGTAAGTATAAGTTCGTAGTTTGATATCTTCAAAAGTGGCGTTTTCAAAACATTGCTTTGTATTGCTTTGTATGGCTCAAATTCTATGAATTTAAACTAATTTGACACCAGTTTACCAAAACGTCACCAGAATGTTTACATTTTCTCATGAGATTGGGTTGGAAGTGGATCAAAACCTTTCAATAAATTTGTCCTAAAACCAAAAAGAATACCTGTTCTTGTCTTAGGACAACTTTGATAAACTTTTTTTGATTCAAATGTTGACTACTGTATAGACTACTGTATATCAACAGGCTCAACCAATAACATCAATAAAAGTTCACATATCCAAGATTAATATCCTAAGACTATACAACACACTCTGATGGTAATTCATAACTATTTTACATTTTGGTCAATTCGTAAGAATTTGTACAATTTCATTTGTGTATTTTTGTATGATCTTCTTGCTCTCCACTGAGGATTGGGTTTAATACGACTTGATACAACGAGGTTTAATCTTTTTGTACGACTCAGATTCTACAAATTCAAACAAATTTTATGCCAGTTCACCAAAATGTCAAATGTTTACATTTGGACTATAAATTTGATGTTTTCAAAAAGTAGCATTTTCAAAACAATTTACGATTCTTACGATCTTATTTGTGTGTTTTTGTACGATTTTCTGGCCCTCCACTAAGAATTAGGTTTAGCCATGGACTTTCATGCTTATTTTATTCCTAACAAAGCCTGTTTTTGTACAACTCAAATTCTACAAATTCAAACACCAGTTCACCAAAACTTAAAATGTTTAAATTTTCTCATGAGATCGGGTTGGACTATAAGAAAGCTGTTCGTAGTTTGATGTCTTCAAAAAATCATGTTCCAAAACAATGCTTTATTTGTTTGTTTTATTTGCTACATAAGTTACCAACAAAATTGTGTCAAAGTTAAGATGCAAATTATACCAAATGAAAAAGAAGGGATATGTTTGAAGTGGTCAAAAATTATATTTGTCCCACTCCCTTATTTCTGGTGTACTGCCATCCAATTTTTCACGCCCCTATTTTATTTTTTTTTATACAATTTTATTTTTTCATTAACAAATTGAACTAAACCAAATACAAACAAATAATATTTAAACATAAATGAAATAAAAAGACTTTCTTAAATGGCTACAACACTATACAACACACTCTTATGGTTATTCGTAACTATTTTACATTTTGGTGAATTCGTAAGAATTCGTACAATCTTATTTGTGTGTTTTTGTATGATCTTCTTGCCCTTCTTAATTTGAAAAATTAGGTTGGACTACAGGTAGTTCATAGTTTGATGTCTTCAAAAAATGGCATTTTCAAAACATTGCTTTATTTGTTTGAGCAGCAGGATTTATAGCAACAGGCTGAACCAATAAAAAGGTTCTCGCATCCTAGTTTAATATTTTAAGACTAAACAACACACTCTCATTGTAATTCGTAACTATTTTGGTGAATTCGTAAGAATTCATACAATCTTATTTGTGTTTTTGCATGATATTCTTGCACTTCACTGAGGTTTAAAATGAAATAATGATGGACTTTCATGCTTAGATTTTTTCCTAAACAAAGTCTGTTTTTGTATAACTTAAATTCTACAAATTCAAACAAATTTGATGCCAGTTCACAACGTTAAATGTTTACATTTTCTCATTAAATCGGGTTGGACTATAAGTTTGATGTTTTCAAAAAGTAGCATTTTCAAAACATTTCTATATTTGTTTGAGCAGCAGAATTTATCGCAACAGGATCTTGTATCCTAATTTAAAATCTTAGGACTATACAACACACTCTCATGGTAATTCGTAACTACTTTACGTTTTGGTGAATTCGTAAGAATTCGTAAGAATTCATACAATCTCAGTTGTGTGTTTTCGTACGCTTTTCTGGCCCTTCACTAAGAATTAGGTTTAGCCATGGACTTTCATGCTTAGTTTTTTCCTAAAGAAAAAAAAAACAAACTTAAAACGTTTACATTTTCTCATGAGATCGAGTTGGACTATAAGTAAGCCTTTTATAGTTTCATGTCTTCAAAAAGTGACGTTTTCAAAAAACATTGCTTTATTTGTTTGAGCAGCAGGACTTATAGAAACAGGCTCAACCAATAACTTAAATATGGGGCGGGGCCAGCTGAATGTTTGGCTAATGAGAGATGAAGAGGGCGGAGTATTTGGAAAACACTCATTATTTTTACAATCTCATATGGTGCAACTTGTCTGACAGAAATAACTTGTTTAATCTTGTGTTTAATACCAGTTGCAATGGAAAAGTAATAAAATTACATTTCATTACAGCTTTTCTGGCCACTCGTTCACTTATTTCTTAACTCTCCCTGTATATTTTCAACCACAAACTTTGGGGTCCAAACGCAGCTGATTCAGAGACTGACTACTAATTATTTCTTTAAACTAAAATGATATAGCTCTAATCAGAGATGATAAAATACCTCATGTTATATATAAACTCTACCCATTCACCTACCATTTAAAGCTATCTTAGGCCTCGCAAAGGGTATCATTTGGTTAATGGATACGAGGACATTCTGTGACCCCCGTCATGTCAAAGAAATCAATAAGACTTAACGTTTTCCTAATGGGTCCCACTAATACAGACCTCTGTCACCTGCTTATCTGCACAATATCTTATCATCTACACTACACAAATTAATTTTAGAGTTAACACTGTAAAGCTGAAAGCTCGTAAACACAAATCGTTTCAGTTAACACATGCTATGTTACAAATGGAGTCTCGTCAGCCATTGGAAATCCTGAAAACCCTTCACACAGCATATTTTGTGTGTGCGCTGCTGAATTGCAAAGCACGGGAATCAATCAATAACCTGGAATTTGTAATATTAATATGTGCACCGTGCTCAGAAATAGACGTGGGTGAGACGCGCGTCTCCTCTTGAGCTTAATGGACCTCTCAGATTGTATTTATCCCTCCTGATCTGTCTGTGTGTGTGCGTGATAGTATTAAAACTGCGTTATCGAATGTGTGGCGACCACAAGATTAAAAATGGAGGATATTGTAGATTTTAAAACGCATGTAGTTCATTTCATGGCTTTCACTGAAAGATATTAGATTTAACCCTTTTATGCATGACTTCAAAGCTATTTTTAACCATTTACCATGTGATCTTACATCCAAACCACCATGGGTGATGACCTTTGACCCCTACCCCCACACACACACACATTTTATACACATAAAATTGGGATTAATCTGAGTACAGTTTGTTAAACCATGGCACACCTGGGAAGCAAATCCTAGTCAAGCATCTTAATTTGGTTCTCCAGATGTTTGAAATGACCTGGGTCTTTGCTGTAATTAATTACTGGATATGAAAATGAACCCTCATACTTGCAATTATAATGTCAGATTGACTGTTTTATGCATGTTACAGAGTGCCGTTTAACATTTCTGAATGTAAATATTAAGATGATTGTTTTGCATGCATTTGTGTGCATTATAGCAAATGATTAAAGGGAGAGAAACTGCACACGGGAGCAGGAAAATAGGTGCATACGTGAACTCTGAAAGCAGTGGTTATGTAACACCCAGCTGGCTGTTTCATCAAGGGAGAGCTGAGGGAAGTGCTGGGTGGGGTTGTGTAGAAACATACATCAACATGCACTGTGCTGTGTATGCAGCTGCTGCTAACCAGGATGAAAGCTTTTCGCCAAAGTTATGGATGTATGTAACACAAATGATTCGCATAAGTAATTATTATTTAATATTTTTTCTTATTTTTTTACATTTAAATTTTAGACACATTTTACATAGAAATAAATACAAATAAATAATTATAAAAAGTATAAAAAATGTAATATAAAAGTAATACAATTAAATTAAAAGACAAATTATTTTTATATTATATTATATTATATTATTTTCTCTATTTTTGTCTATTTTTTATGTTTGAATTTTATGTGTACATTAAAGGTTTATACTGAAATAAATGCAAATAAATAAGTAGTATTTTTATGTAATATAAAAGAATAAAATTTAAAAGTATTTCATTTTATTTATTATATCTAATATTATTTTGTTGGGTAGGGGTCAATGCTATTATATTCAGTAAAGTAATTATTCTCATAAAAACAAATTTATTATTATTATTATTAATATTTTTATGTTTAGAATTTAAAGGTGTTATATTGAAATAAATACCAACAAATTAATATAAAAGTATTTTTATGCAATATAAAAATAATACAATGTAAAACCTACATTATATTATATTATATTATATTATATTTTACCAAATATTTGGCATAATAATATATAATATAATATAATATAATATAATATAATTCTATTATATTTAGTTAAGCAATTTTTCTCATAAAAATCATTTAATGTTTTCTTACTTTTTTTAAATTATTGTTATTTTTATGTTTAGATTTTAAAGTTTTTTTTATTAAAATAAATACAAATAAATAATTATCAAAGCATTTTTATGTAATATAAAATAATAAAATGTAAACTAATTCTATTCTATTCTATTTATTACAATTGTTATTTTTGTATTATAGTTAATATTACTTTAGTTGTTGAATATTATATATTATATTATATTATACCTAATATTTTTTTTTAGTTGGGTAGGGGTCCATTCTATTATATTCAGTAAATTAATTATTCTCATAAAAAATAACTGAAAGTTTTCTCTCATTGTTTTATCTATTATATTTTTTATGTTTGGACTTTAAAGGTTTTATTTTGAAATAAATACAAATTAATAATTATGAAAGCATTTTACTAATTCTATTCTATTATTCTAATTTTTTCTTTTTTATTATATTTAATATTACTTTAGTTGGGTAGGGGTCAATTCAAATATATATTGGAATATATATATAATTTTTATGATATATTAAATAAAAACAATAAAATTTAAAATGAATTAGATTAGATATTTATCATTATATATGTTATTATTTTTAATTGGGGGTTACATTTTGTTATATTTAGTAGAATAAAAATAATAGTTTCAGAGAAATGTTATTATAATTATGTTTTTTTTTTATTATTATTATTACATGTTCTTCTAGTTATTATATTTTGAAATATTACAAAGCTGAACTATACTTTTTTGCAGTAACGACCAATGAGTTGTTTACCAAAAGATCCATTAGGAAAGCAAATAGGTTCCATTCTGATTTCTATTGATCTCATTGTGTATGTGAGCGGCTCATAAAACCAGTCTGTTGAACAAACCAAACAGAACTGGCTTTGTTTCGCAGAGGCAGACTGTCATTTCCTCCTCCAAGTGAGCAAAGAAAGTCTCGATGCCAGACTTTATCACTGATGAGAGATGCTATAGCTGCTATCAGCTGTCCACAACAATAGCAAAACGCAATGAGACAAAGGAGAGACGTGGAACAGATAAATCCTTTTCTCACGTCATCTGTGCACTCTGGTTTAGAGCGAGAGAGACAGTAATCTAAAGCCATCCGTGGCCAGCGGACAGAATAAAATTTCCGCAGTATTAAGCAGGATTAAATTGCAGCTCTCATCTGTCATGACGACAACTGATCTCACAAACTGATTCTCTCTGTTATTTTCCCCTCACACAAACTAACATCTCAGAGATAAAGGTCAGTGAAAATAAAGATCATTTGTTGATTTGTAGACATTCAGGTCTTGTTTCGAGGGCCTTAACTACTTTAGACACAAAATCTTAAACTTTTGAAGTTCCATCAAAATGAAAATGCCATCATCATTTACTCACCGTCATGTCTTTCCAAAACCTATTTGACTTTCTTCTGTATTGATCTTTTAAAAGCATAATAAAAGCAGTTCATGCACAAAAATTCTTAAGTAAATTTAAGTTATTATTCGTAAATTCATACATCTACCCTAAACCTCCTTCACAGTATAGATGTAGCTTAATTTATGAACAAATATTGTTGAGTCAGCTCTTTTCAATGAACCAGATGATCTAGTTTACAAACCAGAATGATTCCTTCACAAATCTTTTTTCCCTAGTTCTACTCTAAAGATATTCTAACATCCAAGGTAACTTAATTTAGCAACTTGATGCCATCAAGAGATGTTTTTAATGCATAAAATGAAGAAATCAGACCAATATTTTAATTCACAAATATATTTGTAAATATTTTTCTTTTATATAATTTAAAAGTGAATTCATTTAAATATTTAAATAATTTAGATTTTTTTTTTTACATTTAAATTTTACACAAATGTTTTATAGAAATAAATAAATATAAAAAATATTATATTAAATATAAAAATTAAATAATTTGTTTTATTATATTATAATATATATATATATATATATATATATATATATATATATATATTTTTATTTTTTTTTTTTTTCCACTTTTTTTCCACTATATCTAATATATTTTTAAATGGGGAGTTACATTTTAGACAAATGTTTCATACAGAAATAAATACAAATAAATAAATATAAAAATACTTTATGTAACATAAAAGTACAATTAAATAAAAATATTATATTATATTATATTATTAATTATATATATTATAATTGTATATAATTATATTTAATTATATATTTAATTCATTCTTTTTCATTAGATTTAATATTATGTTTAATTGTGGGTAACATTTTTGACAAATGTTTTATATACAAATATATACATATGAAAAAATTGTAATATAAAAGTATAATTAAATTAAATTTATATTTATATCATATTACATTATATTATATTCTTTTTTATATATTATATATTTGTTTTACATATTTTATTTATTATTTTTCATTAGATCAAAATTTTTATTGGGGGTTACATTTTATTGTATTCAGTAATTTAATCATCAAAAGGTGGTTTTAATACATATAATGAAAATAAATTAAGCATTTTAAATCATTTTAACTCACACATACACACACACACACACACACACACACATTTTTTTATAAAAATAAATAAAATATAAATATTTTTATTTTATATAATATTTAGGTGTATTTTAAATCATGTAAAAATATAATTTCATTTAAATATTTCTATTTAAATAGTTTAGATCATTTAAATTATTTTTTTTACTTAAATATTTGTATTTTATATAATGTAATATAATTTTTAAATCATTTAAATATCAGACTTTTATATGATTAAACATATGTCTTACATAATTTAAACATTTGTATTTTGGTAATTTAATAATTAATTCCATATTATTTAAATATGTGTTTTATAGATCATTTAAATAATTGTATTTCATTTAATTGACATGTTTATATCATTTAAATTATTTTAATTTTACTTCAGTTTTTGTATTTTAAATCATTCAAATATCTGAATTTTATATCTTTTAAATATTTGTGTTAGAATTTAAACGTGTTTTGCTAATTTAAATAATTACATTTCGTATTATTTAAATATGTTTTAAGATAATTTAAATAATTGTATTTCATGTATGTATATTATTTAAAATAATTTTATTTATTTTTTATATAACTTAGGTATTTGTATTATAAATCATTCAAATATCTGAACTATAAATGATTTAAATGTTTGTATTTCATATAACTGAATCTGTATTTAGGTAATTTAAATGTAACTCTATATTATTTAAATATTTGTGTTTTAAATGTACAACTGAAATAAAGTGGCTGCAGCATGATTTGCATTAGTCCTGCCAGAGCTGTTGTTGCTCTGTAAACTCATTTGGTGCAGACATTATCCTGCCTCTGACGTAAACGGTTCCTGTTCAGAGACCAGCAGGTTTTAGGAACCATGAAAATGAATGAAAATGATGTCTGAATCTGTCTTCCCGGAGCTGTGATTCATATTTTATATTAAGCTTTTAAGGCAGATGCCTGGGGCAACATGGAAGCCTCATGGTCAGATCATGATGAGTTACCAGCAGGCTGCCCGTGTTTAAAGGGGCCGTACTTTACCTTTCTGAGCTTAACGCACAAATCTGAGTCTATCAGCGCTTTCAAGGAGAGCTAAATTAGATCATCTTTCGCTGGGTTAGAAATAGCATCTCTGATAATGAAGATGTCACTGTCACGTTGGCCTTGAAAGATGTGACATTTGTTTGTACCCACATGGGATTTCAACTGTGGTTTTGTTGTCAGTGGGTGTTTGTCAAGTTTTTCTACTTATCTGTGAAAATACAACATTACTTTTTCCACATCTATCACTTTACAGCACATTGTCAAATCCCTGAGGAAATTATCCAGCTAAAACCAGCTTCAGCTTCTAAATGGCTGGTAATTAGCTGGTCCAATCTGGTTTAGTTGGCTGATTAACTGAACTACCTGGTCAGGGATGGAAGGTCACCTTGTTTAAACAAACTACAGACTATAGCAACTTCTCCGTAACAAAATATTACCCCTCAGTGCTTATTTTAGGGTTTGCTTTGAGAAAAATGAACCCTGAGAATTTCATGTCCCAGATTCAAGTCCAAACTTGCAGTGCTAGAAAAGATCCAATACCAAAGGAATCGACTGCTCATAGCCTAGATACATGTATAATGTTTAGGGAAGCTATGCAGCTCTCGGATTCAAAAGAAATGGTGTAACGCAAGACAAAGAAATCCCAGTCAGTGCTGGTATGTTTCTGGGGCCGCATCAGAACAAGACACTTACTAATTGATCTGAATGAGTCACAAGCGTGAATATTATCAGGACAGATTTCAAATGATCAGCGAATATGGTTAACCTCATTTAGACTCGGAGAGACTGAACTGTATATTTGATTATGAGCAGTTTGATTGTTGCTAAATTGTCTAAATGTGCCACTGACAGCAGAGAAAAGAGCTTGCAGTTCCAAAGCCTTGAAACAGTAAGACATATGGGATTATTATAGGTTACATCATTACTGTTTTCACAACACATCATCAACCGGCCATACTGGCGGCACTGAACGTAATCAAAGCCACTGAACCGAACAAAACTTGCATATTTTGCTGATTACTGCTGCTAAAAATGGTCAATTATTGTCATGTTTTGGGCTGTACTAATCGGTCGGACCAGGAAAAACATTTGGAGTACTACAGACTGCCAAAAGTTATAACAAATCAAGGAGAAGAGTGCAAAAAACTGTCTGAGGAACAAAAGGCGTTTGGTTGGCCAAACTGAACCAGGATTTCCAGTGCAAGAATCTTGACAATATTTGTGTTTGTTCTTTTCATTTCCAGTCCGGTAGGTGAAATATTAGGCTAATATCTTAATTAATTTTGCTCGTATGTATCTTTACCACCTAACTTTAATTTGTCAAAATAGTGTGCCCTTTCCTGCTTACTAAGTCCTTCTCTACGATTTAGGAGCTTCAACACTTTTTTTTTTTTGGTTTAGACAGCATAAATTAGCAATACAATGTATTTAGTCGTACATTAACCATGCAATCCATGCTGTTGTTTACATCCGAGTATCTCCAATATGGCCGTGCATCAGGGTAAATTACCAAATTGTGACGTAAGTGCAAACCCTCTATTTAGTGATTCACTGATTCATTCATTTGAATTATTTGTTAAAAAAATCCTGATTCAGTCACAGACAAATCACTAAATCATTAATTCCATTAATTCATTCAGAAACAAATCAGGTTTTGTCTTTGTGAGTGATTGAATCATTCATTCAGGTTATTCAAAACTGCTGACAGATGTGTTGCAGTTTGTAGCATTTATGCTGTGGCATTGTTTGTTTGAATGAACAAAAAGGGACAAAAAGTATCTGGCCTCATTCATGAAACATGCATATATGAGTAAATTCTGAGTAATTTCCATGTAAAACAGGCCTTCCTGCTGAAAAAAAAAGTTAAAACCAGCCTAGGCTCGTTGGCTGGTCTTAGCTGGTTTAAGCTGGAATTAGCTGGTTTTAGCTGGTCTCCCAGCCTGGCCAGCCAAGGAAGTGGACAAAACCCCTCTAAAACCAGCCTGCTGACCATCTATGACCAGCTAAGACCAGCCTGGATGACCAGCTAAAACCAGCCAACCAGCTTAATCTGGCTTTAGCTGTTTTTTTCAGCAGGGTTCCCAAAACCTCTCCTCCAGATTCACAAACGCTTCGTAAACATCAGATCTGATAGTGAAACGTGTATGTGAATGAATTCCAATCATTAGTAAATATGGTGCTCATGTACTCTCATTGACAATAAAGGGTTTGAATTTACGTCAGTTTGGTCAGCTACCCAGATGCGCGGCCATATTGGAGATACTCAGATGTAAACAACAGCATGGATTGCACTATTAATGTACTACTGAATAAGTTATTCTGCTAATTTATGCTGTCTTAACCACGGAAAAAAAAAAAAACGTGGAAGCTACTAAATCATAGAGAAGGACTTAGAAAGCAGGAAAGTGCGTAATATTTTGACAAACTAAAGTTAACAGGTGGTAAAGATACGTACAAGCAGTATTAATTAAGATATTAGCCTAATATTTTCACCTACCTGACAGGAAATGATAAGAACAAAAATTAATGTTTTCAAGATACTTGCCCTGGATAATCCTGGTTCAGTTTGGCCAACCACAAACGCCTTTTGTTCCTCAGTTTTTTTACTCTTCTCCTTGATTTGTTATAACTTTTGGCAGTCTGTAGTGTACTCCAAATGTTTTTCCCGGTCTGACCGATTAGTGCAGCCCAAAACATAGCACTAACTGACCATTTTCAGCAGCAACAATCAGCAAAATATGAGTTCCATTCAGTTCAGTGGCATTTTTTATGTTCTGTGCCGCCAATATGGCCGACTGCGCCATGAAAACATTCAACTACTTGCATGTCCAGGAACGCAGTGGAATATTCTGGAACCCCTTCTCAGATTTGGCTCCAGTAAACGAATTTATGAAATAATATTATGGTAGTGCATCCAAATAAGCTGTCATGAGTTTACCAAAAAGAACACAGGACGTTTAATGCACCATTTACATGTGGTAGGAAGCAGTTGTATATTCCTACTAACTAACATTTTGAAAATACAAACATTTTCATGAATCGTTCTCCCTGTGTTTCATGAATGAGACCCACTGTGTCTAAAATGTAAGTTGCTCAATGTTAAGATAATATTTAAAATACAAAAAGATTCTCATCGGATCATTTTCTGATTTAGTTTGATGTTTACAGAGGCCAATTTGAGTGTGATTTCGGTTTCAGTGATCTCTCAGGAGATATTATGTTGGGTATATAAAAACAAAAATAAAATGTCAATAAAAATATACAAAAGTACTAAAACGTAACTAACTTGTGCAAAAAGACATTTGAAGATGTTATACAGCATATAACACTATACATAGGAGATTGTGGGACACATTGCATGGATGGTAGGCCTATAATATAAAATATGGTTATGAAATGGGTAGATTTTAAATATCCAGGACCATAAAGTCCCAATGTATGATGAATACTGAGATGTAATGGAGTTTCGTTTTAGCTCCTCTCCCTGATAGCTGCACACACACACCTAACCATCCACAACCTTGCCATTTTTGGTGACATTTTCATCCATTTTGGGGAAGAGTGTGATATAAGGGCTGTTTGAAGAGCCTGTCATTTCTCACGGTGTGCCTCGTCTGCGATAATGAGCTATAAAATATGATGAGAGGGAGAGATATCGCATCAGCTCTTTCACAGCAGCCTCCCTATTATTTTGTTTATTTCTTCTGATCTTTTTTTCAGTCTTTTTAGGCATCTTTTGCTTTGTTCTGCCATCTTGGAATATTCTGTAAAGGGCATTTTATGCATAATGTCAAGAATATGGAGTTCAGGGATGAAGAAGAGGTAGACAGAAAATAAATGTATCTATCAGAGAAATTCAGTAGCAGTTTAACCGTTTTTTGTACATATGTAGGTAGATGTTTTGTACTATATTTTGTAGTATTTTAGTTTATGTCGGCATATTTTTACACTTATTTCTAATATAGGTCTGTTTTATTGTGGAATGCAGCTGGTTGAACTTAAAGGTTGAAAAATGACCACTGCCATCCACAACGTATCATAATCTATTGGGAGATCTTCATCCTACCCCTCACTAACAGGTAATTCGTCATCCTCCAAATATTTGCGCATGGACCTAATTACAGTTCCACACTTGCCCACTGGACATCTCCGTGCTCAAGCTGTGAATATCACCAGCTGAATCCACCAACTAACTAGAATGTTGTTATCCCCATGGATAATGAATGACAGGCTCCACGTGACAGAGTGTTAGCCTACTGAATCTTTCATGGCCAGCCTTCTATGGTTTGACGCATGTGTTGTATATTTGGCTTGACGTGGGTGCGGCGCAGTGCACTGGAAGTGTCTTTTATCGTGGCTGTCTTCTTGCTGCAGTGTGTTCTCTCTCAGGGAAAGTTCTCAAGGCTCTGCCATGCACAAAAAAAGCTCTTTTGCTATACATACATCACTCACCCAAGATGGCACAAGTTGCAGTGCTATTTTTGAGTTAGTAGAGGCAGTCTTTCTTTATGTAGTCGGTATATGTACAAATATTTTTGGGCTACTAGTAGCACACTGAAAAAAGAGGTATCTTTCTAAAGATATAAAGACAAAAATAGTATTTTCTTGTAAAATTCACTCTTATTTACTCTTATAAAATTGTATTTTATTTTATTTTATTTTATTTTATATTAAATTAAATTAAATTCAATTTATTTATTTTTTTTCATTACATTAAATAAAATTAGTTCAATTCATTTTTAATTCATTTTTTATTTTATTTATTTTATTAAACTGAATACAATTTATATTATTTTATTTACTTATGTTTCATTAAATTGAATACAATTTATTTATTTTATTTTATTTATGTTTTTTTGAATTAAAGACAATTTATTTTAATTTTTAATTTTATTTCTTTTCTATATTATTTATGGTTTATTCAATTTAATACATTTTTTATTGTATTTATGTTTTATTAAATTAAATACAATTTATTTCATTTCCATTATGTTTTATTAAGTTAATTACAATTTATCTTAATTTTTAAAATTTTATATTATTTATTTTCTTTTCTTTTCTTTTATTTGTTTTGTTAAATGTAATACAGTTTATTTGAATTTAATTATTTTTATTAAATTAAATTATTTTTTTAATAATTTTATTGTATTTATGTTTTATTAAATTGAAAACTATTTATTTTATTTGTTTTAGTAAATTAAATGCAATTTATTTGAATTTTTTAAATCTTATTTCTTTTACTTTTATATATATATTTTTTGAATTTTAATTTTATTTTTTTTATTTTATTTATTGTTTATTAAATTAAATACAATTTATTTAATTTTAATTACGTTTTATTAAAATAAATACAATTTATGTTTTTTTATAATTTTATTGTATTTATGTTTTATTAAATTAAATACAATTTATTTATTTTATTTGTTTTAGTAAATTTGATACAATTTATTTTAATTATTTTTTTTATTTTGTTTCTTTTCTTTTATTTATGTTTTATTACACTGAATACAATTTATTTTATTTTATTTATGTTTTTTAAATTAAATACAATTTATTTATTTTATTCTAATTATGTTTTATAAAATTAAAGACAATTTAATTCAGTGTAAGAATTTACCGACTGAAGGCTTAAACATATTTGCCCTTACAAATTATTGCAAAATTATTGCTGTCTGTCTGTCGCCATAGGTTTAAAGTACTATGTTCATGCAATGCAAACAAGTATTGATTACACATTTATTCAAGTATGCTTTTTTTAACGTTTATATTTAGCCTGAATAACAAAACAGTCATTGCCTTAACTCTCGAGTCCGCCTGATTGTCATAGAAACTATTGGCATTGTCATAGTAACTATTGCTCGGAAAGTACAGCTAGAAATGTTCTCTTGTATCAATTTGCAAAGAGCCAAGTGTCTCCTGCAGGCTCTGTGGAAAAGGTATCAGATGAACGTGCAACTGACTCTTTTTGAGGAAAGCCCATCTGGAAACTCTGACCTTCACTTGTCTTTGTCGACAGGGAATGAGCCACTTTGTCGCAGATGCCGGCAGGCTGAGAAAATGCCAAATTGCACATTTACCTCAGTGCAGTCCTCTTCTGGACAATAAACAAATTCACTGTTATCCACACAGGACACGAAAAACTGAAGTGAATCAGTCTTGAATAAAAAGCCATTTAATGAGCTCTAGCAGTTTTGTGCAGCGCTGTGCCAGAATTGCCCCTCTCATATAATGCACAGATGGGAAGTAATGTTTAACAAGACATGGGAATTTGGAGGGGAGTGTGCTGCCTCAAATGATTGCAAATTGATTTTCGCCCCAACAACAGTTTTCTAATAGGTCTTGTTTGGATCAGTTCCTGAGGGAAATCTCATTCTCTGTATTGTTGATGAACCTGAAGAATATGCGTGCAGACTGAATGCGTTTTATTTTTAACCCTTTGCTTGTGTATCTCCCATCATGATTAATCTAGTCTTATATTCGTTAAACATAGCAGGTGTACTGTGATTTGTCAGATTTGTGCTGTAAAATGTGTAAATACAGCAATACTAAAAAGCTTACCTACATGTCAGGGCTGTTGTGCAAAGGTAAACACCAAGATTTGTCTGCTTAGCATGGTGCAGTTAGCACCTGTTGCTAGATGTTGTTGTTGTGTAGAACACTATCTCCAAGATGTAGCCATACGCAATACCTGTTAAAAAACATATGACATTTCATAATATCTCCTCACAGATCATCAAAGCTATCCTTTTGTAGCACTGGTAACTAATCTATCAGGCTAATCAACTTGCAACTTTCTAATAAACTAACTTGCAGCCTTAGAGGCTAGCTGCACGCTTAGATGGCTTGTTAATCAGCTAGTCGCATGCTTTGCAGGTTTATAGGCAAACAGTATGCACAACTACAGCTAACCAAATGAAAATGTTTAATCTGAAATGCTAACTTACAGTTAAATAGGTTAGAAGGACGGTGGCTTGCTAATCAGCTAATCTAAAAATGCTAGCGGACTATATATACAGCAAAAATAAAAGCCTTTTTTTAATTTTCTTAATAAAATCATGCTTACTTATTTCTTCCAGGGTATAAAAGTGTCAGCACGCATATTATAGTACAACAATATTTAATTTTGTTTTATATGATTTTATTAGAAAACACAGTAAAGCTATAGATATGTGGTTTATTTTGTCTTGTCATTACTATGGTTTCACTATTAATACTGAAGTAAAACCATGGTTCATTTTGTAGTTACTGTGATTTTACTACAAAAATGTAGTTAAAATATGGTTATTATAGTAAAACCATGTTTTACCACAATTAATTCTGTGGTTACTATGGTTTTACTACAAGAATGATATTTAAACCATGGTTCTTGTAGTAAAACCAGTTAAACTTGTAGTTATCATGGTTTTACTGCAAAAGCTATGGTAAAATCATGATTAATTCTGTGGTTAGTTTGGTTTTAATACAAAAACCATAGTTAAACCGTGGTTCTTGTAGTTAAACCATACTTAAATTTGTAGTTACTGTGACTTTACTACAAAATCGTAGTTAAACTATGGTTCTTGTAGTAAAACCATAGTTAATTTTGTAGTTACCATGGTTTTACTACAAATCCTATAGTAAAAACATGGTTTATTTTGTAGTTACTGTGATTTTACTACAAAATCCATAGTTAAACCATGGTTACTCTAGTAAAACCATGGTTATCTTTGTAGTTACTGTGATTTTACTACAAAAACATAGTTAAACCATGGTTTATTTTGTGGTTACTAAAACCATAGTTAAACCATGGTTACTGTAGTAAAACCGTGGTTAATTTTGTAGTTACTATGATTTCACTGTCAATACTCTAGTAAAACCATGGTTAATTCTGTGGTTACTATGGTTTTACTACAAAAAACATAGTTAAACCATGGTTACTGTAGTAAAGCCATGGTTAACTTTGTAGTTACTGTGATTTTACTACAAAAACGTAGTTAAACCATGGTTTATTTTGTGGTTACTAAAACCATAGTTAAACCATGGTTACTGTAGTAAAACCGTGGTTAATTTTGTAGTTACTATGATTTCACTGTCAATACTCTAGTAAAACCATGGTTAATTCTGTGGTTACTATGGTTTTACTACAAAAAACATAGTTAAACCATGGTTACTGTAGTAAAGCCATGGTTAACTTTGTAGTTACTGTGATTTTACTACAAAAACGTAGTTAAACCATGGTTTATTTTGTGGTTACTAAAACCATAGTTAAACCATGGTTAATTCTGTGGTTACTATGGTTTTACTACAAAACATAGTTAAACCATGGTTACTCTAGTAAAACCATGGTTAACTTTGTAGTTACTGTGATTTAATGTAGTTAAACCATGGTTCTTGTAGTAAAACCATAGTTAATTTGTGGTTACATAGTTTTTGAAAAAATATGCTGGTATGTTTTGATGTTGATGTTGGGTTGGTTATGCTGGTCGGGACCAGCATAAACCAGCAAAGGACCAGCTTAAACCAGCATCGAAACATACCTACCAGCATGTGCTGTTTTTTTCACCAGGGTAACTACAGTAATCATGTTTTTTTTATTTTTGTTTGTTTTATTTGTAGTAATTTTGTAAGGAAAGTCAGTAATTGTATTTACACAGTTAGCATAACATTGCAAAGCAATTTTTGAGTTATTTTTTACGAGGTACTCAATATAAATCATTAAATTACAGTAGGTTAAAACACACTTAAAAGCCTGAAATGAACTTTTTACCTTTGACATACAGTAACAGCTCAAGATGGTCGCTTGTGAAGGTTTTAGGACTCATGACTGGGAATGCTAACAGCTAGCTCTCTCCTGTTATTATAGACCACCTCGATTAGCACATTACTTTCCTGCTCTCTTTCTCCTCTCTGCTGTTCTGTCTAATTAAAGCCATAAAAATCCCATAAATATAATTAATTTAGACAAATCTGAAGTGAATGAGTCTGACTATACGTACATCATCTTCATGTCTTCTTCATCAGCGCTAATTAATCTGGAAGAGGCTCGTGTATGACCTCGCCATTCATTATGCGATTATTCATATTAGCAATTCAAAGGATGATCCCACATGTGGCCTCTCGCTCCGACCATAGAAATTTAAATGAGGGTTCTTGTTTAACTAAACTAATAACCCACACACCTAATTAATGAGTGTGCCATTTCCAGTAATGAGTCCACAGGTCTTATAGATAGTAACAGATAGGATGGACGGTATTAACATATGTATGGGGGAGTAGAGTGCTGTTCTACATTGTAATTCACAATGTGTCTGTCTGCTGGCAATGTGAATATATGGACCAGTGGGAATAAGACATGGGAATAAATCCTTTCGTAAAACCTCGCTTGAGGCAGAAAGACAGCAAGAATTGTGTTGAGTGAGACCGATCTCATTTGCTGCATTAGCAGAGACCCAAACGGCTGTCGAATAAATGAGAAGAGGTCTCTGTGTCTTGTGACAGGCATGAGTTTTATTTGTGAGCTCATTTGGTCACAGCTTTACAAAGCCTATTTAAAAAAGTGTGAAGCAAAGGCAGGAACATTGATGAAGCATGCTGTGGCATGCTTTACAAGCAAAAAAGGCCTGATTTTGTTAAGGATATATGTTTAATATATTCTTCTTACAGAGACAGTTTCCTTCATATTTTAATGGATTGTTCAATTCAATGACTGTTTAATGTGTTTAATTATATGCTTATTCAGTTCGGTAAAATATGGTTAATAATCATAAGTACAACAAATTATACATTGCTAAAAAAAAACGCCCCTTTTCCCATTATTTATTGAGATCTATAGCATCCTCAGTCCATTTTTTTGCAGTCAATATAGCCCTTTATATGAAATAAATATATATATATATATATATATATTTATATATATTTTTTTAATCTAAATTAATTTAGTATTTATTTTAGTGCCAGTATACCCTAACAACATTGTAGACTTTTATTCTTTATTCTTTAAAATATATTTAAATTAAATCTTGGCAATGAGTCAGATGTGAAACCAGCGGCTGTGATAAGACAGGGATGCTTGATAGGTGCTATTCATTTTAAATAAGGGACTAACACTTGATAAGAAAGCCTGTTTGCCTCTCAAAGCATTGTTTTCCCATCACTAGAGTACCCCAAATCATATTTTCATACCAGAGTGTTTCATTTGTGCCCACCCATGTTTAAAATACAGTTTGACATTAACGCATCACTGATGTCAAATGTCCTTGGCTTCATAAAGCCTTATTAAAGGGATAGTTCACCCAAAAATGAAAATTACCCCATGATTTACTCAGCCCCAAGTCATTTTAGGTGTGTATGACTTTCCTATTTCAGATACAATCTGAGTTATATTCAAAAATGATCTGGCTTTTCCAAGCTTTATAATGGCAGTGAATGGCTGTTGAGATTTTGAAGTCCAAAAAAGTGCATCAATCCATCATGAAAAGTACTCCACATGACTCTGGGGGGTTAATAATGACCTTCTGAAGTGAATTAATGCATTTGTATTAAAAAAACATATATATATATATATATATATATATATATATATATATAACCTTATAAACTGTAATCTCTAGCTTCCGCTAACTGCCGTATGTGCTTTCACGAGAGAGTGGCGTTCCAGCAGATGATGTAGGATGTAGTGAGTAACACGGAAGTGCAGAGGAAAGAGCAAAACAAAACACTAGGCATGAATTACAAGTAAAAAACAAGCCTTTATTAACAGCCCGTAGCCGCGTGGAGTACTTTTATGATGGATGGATGCACTTTATTGGACTTTAAAATCTCAACACCCATTCACTGCCATTATAAAGCTTAAAAGAGTCATGACATTTTTTAAAAGAGAAGTTCACTTCCAGAACAAAAATTCACAGATAATTTACTCACCCCCTTGTCATCCAAGATGCTCGTGTCTTTCTTTCTTCAGAAATTATGACGAAATTATGTTTCTTGAGGGAAAAAAAATCAGGAATTATAGTGGACTTCAATGGTGCCCCCAAGTTTGAACTTCCAAAATGTTTAAAACCTTTAACTGAAAACTGAGTGTTTACTGTTGTCCTTTTGCATTAATGAGGCATTATTTCCTATTTTTTATATTGTAAAGCTACTTTGTCACAATCTGTATTGTTAAAAGCACTATATAAATAAAGGTGACTTGACTTGAAGAAGAAAACGAGATGTGAGTTTTTCAACATAGCTTAACTCTACTGACCCAGATTACAAAGACGCATGTGCATGTGCATCACAGAGACGAGAGAAGACGAGCATTTGAAAGCATTAAAAAGTATATAAATTGTAAATTTGTTTTGAAAATGACTGATAGTTTCACTAGATAACACCCTTCTTCCTTGGCTGGGATCATTTAGAGCCATTTGAAGCTGCATTTCAACTGCATTTTGGAAGTTCAAACTTGGGAGCACCATTGAAGTCCACTATATGAAGATAATTACTGAAATGTTTTCCTCAAGAAACATAATTTCTTATCGACTGAAGAAAGAAAGACATGAACATCTTGGATGCAAGGGAAATTATCTGTAAAATTTTGTTCTGGAAGTGAACTTTAATATAACTAATTGTATTGGTCTGAAAGAAGAAAGTCATATTCACCTACAATGGCTTGAGGGTGAGTAAATCATGAGGTATTTTTCATGTTTGGGTGAACTATCCCTTTAGGCAGTCTGTTTTTTAGAACAGCATCATGAGTGGGTATAGAAGTCAAATGCATCCTTCATTTATACTTGATGTTGAAGCATTTATCCAAGGTAATGTGCAACTGATTCAGTGTTGATTTCCATTTGCAGGCTCAGCATGTGGCCCAATGAGAGCTCCGAAAATCAAAGGTGATTAGAAGTGACCAACCGCCATCCTTACAGTCAAACTCAAGGGACCCATTTGATTGGAGCCTCAAGGACCTCTCAAGATTTCTTTAGCTGTAAACACTCAAGCAGATCAAAAGAACAGCACAGCTACGGATTATGCCTATATAGGCTCCAACGTGCAGTGTAGGTAAGAACATCTCTGAAACCATGGCGGACCCCTACCACAACAACATTTACCACCAGGGAGATGGAGACAGCTATGGGACGTACGGACAGGGAGGACAGGACGGCTATGGTTATCAGACAGAATACCCTCCCCAGGAGGAAGATGCTGCCAGTGACGTCACAGAAGGACATGATGAAGATGATCAAATGTATGAAGGGGAGTACCAGGGCATCCCACATCCGGATGAGGTCAAGGCAGCCCGAAGGGCAGCTAGAGCGAAAGCGAGGACCGCGGCCGACGCCGTGTCAGATCAGGAGGAGCTTGCTGAACAATACGAGGACATCATGGAGGACTGTGGACATGGAAGGTTCCAGTGGACCCTGTTTGTGGTGTTGGGTCTGGCGCTAATGGCGGACAGCGTGGAGTGCTTTGTAGTGGCCTTGGTGCTACCCAGTGCAGAGAAAGACATGTGTTTGTCCCACGCCGAGAAGGGAATGCTGGGTAAGTCAACACTTTAGTGTTCAGAATAGCATACTACCATAGTATATCTGCAGTAAACACGTGAATGATCCAATAAATTAACCAAAATGGGAAATATACTGCACTTACAGTACACTGTAGCCTAGCTACACGCTACACATCGCTGTGATACGAGATAAAAGGTATCTTTTCCATGTTAATCAGAGTTTTGTCCTAACTAGCCACGATGGCGACACGCAAATTTTCTGTTTTAGATAGGTTTCTATTTCCACGACATTGCAACTGGAACAACATATAAACAAATGACAGTGATCATTTCAGGTAATGATTATGTGCGTTATTCCAAGTTAAACGGGTCTAGTGTGCGTTTGAAGATCATTTTCCGTGACCTTATGGCAGGGTTTGTACAGATACTGTGAAATGAAATTCCAGGACATTCAAAGACTTGTCAAGCACTTCTTTTCACACTCTGATGTTCCGATCTAAGTCAAATAATTTGTAAACCCGCTCCGAAGTTCCAGTCTAAATCAAATGATTTGTAATCCACACTCTGAAGTTCCAATCTAAAGCAAAAGATTTGCGAACCCGCTCCGAAGTTCCAATATAAATCAAATGATTTGTGATCCACACTCTGAAGTACCGATCTGAATAATTATTCACGAGTCATCATTTCAGATCAGGACTTGGAGCACTGATCACGAATCATTGTACTTAGATCAAAACTTCAATTCGCAAAATGATTCACTTAACCCATTCCTGTTTTATCTAAATCAAATGATTCGCAATACACACTCTGAAGTTCCAATCTAAAGCAAAAGATTTATGAACCCATTCAAGTTTCGATCTAAACCAAATGATTTGCAATTCACACTCTGAAGTTCCAATCTAAGTCAAATAATTTGTGAACCCACTCAAGTTCCAATCTAAATCAAATGATTTGTAATCCACACTCTGAAGTTCCAATCTAAAGAAAAAAGATTTGCGAACCCGCTCCGAAGTTCCAATCTAAATCAAATGATTTGTGATCCACACTCTGAAGTACCGATCTGAATAATTATTCAAGAGTCATCATTTCAGATCAGGACTTGGAGCACTAATCACGAATCATTGTACTTAGATCTAAACTTCAATTCGCAAAAAGATTTGCGAACCCGCTCCGAAGTTCCAATCTAAATCAAATGATTTGTGATCCACACTCTGAAGTACCGATCTGAATCAAATGATTCGCAATATGCAAAATTTTGATCTAAATCAAATGATTCACGATAAGCGATCTGATTGGAGTGTTTTGAAACAGTGAATCATTTTGCAACGTAATGGTTTAACTGATTCAGATTTTCGAAATGCTCTGTTTCACCCATCACTACATTTTTTAAATCATTACAAGTGATGTTGAAATTCGAAAATGAATGGCTCTTTTAATTTAATCAGGTTTTTGCTAGTGAATCGCTTGAAATGAATGATCGATGTCACAAATTTTAATAAAACACAGTGGTGAATGACTCAATTGATTTGGTTCATCTGTTCCTCTTTTTGCTTCTTCAGCCAATGTTTACACGACACTGTCAGTACTGCTACTTGTTTAGCTCGATTGTTTTCTGACGCTAACTGAAATAAGTGAAAAAGGTATTATGTTTTTTGAATTGCGATCTTCTGGAAAGAGCCCTCTCACACACGCTTTTGATTGGCTGTGATATTTGATTGATTCTGTCGTGTCACGTCTGGTGTGGACACCCAAATTGCTTGTCACTGGAATCTTGTTGTGTTGCATGTAGTTAGGACACAGTGTCAGGCTATAGGTACTGGTTTCCCATGATGCATTGCACTCTTACATTTCTAACCCTTGTTACCCAGTGCTAACTAACCATGATATTACTACAAATGAAACAAAAAAAAAAAAAAAAAAAACAACACAAATTAACCAAAGTTTTGCTACACTAACCATTGTTTAACCATGGTGTTTGTAGTAAAACTGTGGTAAATTGTAATCAGTATGCCCAAAAACCATGGTTACTCCACTTTTACTACAATAAGACCATGGGTAATTTTCGTAACAATTATTAAGCTGCTAACATTTCTTTGACTCATGACTCACTATTTAATTGTATTGCAAATATAAAGACATAAATGAAAGGCTAAATAACCGTATTTAGTATAAATGCTAAGCTAAAGCACACACTTGAGGTAGTGGGTTGAAAATGTAGTTTACTACTATTTGAAACATTTAGCGCAGCATAATATGTAATATTTCACATTATTTTGAAACATAGCAGGCCGTATACAATGTAGTAGTATGTAGTTAGCATTATGCTAGCATTCCATTACTTAGTTTAAAATGAACACAGACGTACATGAACAATCTGAGAGGATATAAGGAGGATTTTCTTGCTGTATATGGATTTTTATGGATGTAGGCCATGTGCTGATATCCTTTTTCCTGAAACCTTTTTTTATTACAAAAAATCCAACCAAGCAAACCCGCATGAATTAAATTTATCTTGTTATGGAGTCCTGGATGCGGTTCCGTATGCACATGCTGATGAAAAGTTTTAGTGTAATTAAACCTAGTGATTTTGTGAATTGAGACAGACTTGAATGATGGCATACAGTCAATTTTAGCCAGCTGGTACTTAAGGAGACCATCAATTAAGAACGTTCTCAAATTAGCTAATGGAGCACTCAACGCTTGAGATTCATGTGGCTGGGTTTCACGCTCAGTTTTACATCAATCCACTCTTGCTTAGTAAAGCAGTTAGGGGAACTGACTCGTGACTCCCAAAGGTACGAGTGAAATGGGTTAGTCTTCGGACAGACTAAAGCCTTAGAGAAACAATTAAGCAAGATCAAGCAAATTGGAGCAAGAGGTAGTTGTGTTTAATGTGCCCTAAATTTATTGTCCCTATAGTTGAGACAGAAGCTTTGTGGTACTAGTATAGTTCATTTTTTTGATTAATCTGCTCCTTAATTTATTATTATTACATCAGGAAGCCAAACTTAAACATTTCAGCTTACCAAGTAATAATAAAGACAATCTACAAATCTGCTATCGGATTGAATTTTTCAAGGCACCAGAGGTGACAATGCAAAACCTTTCCCCGTCTGGATAAGTGATATTGATGTGTGTGCAGAAGCAGCGTGTATGAGAGTAAAGACTGTCTGTGAGCGCCAGGGAGCCAGAATGAGCGAGCACTTTCTATCCTGCACACCCGTCGGTTGAGAACAACTGAGTCAGCAGTAGCCCGACAGATCGATAGCTTCTCTCCTGACCTTGCTCTGATACATAATCCTGAGCCCACCTCCCTCTGCAATCGCCATCAGGTTATATTCATCATTTGCTTTTTTCATTTATCTTACTTCACATCGCTATCAGGGTTGGTTCTGATATGCCATCTTTACACCGGTATTTTAGCTTCTTGCAGGTCTAGAACAAGAACATGATGTCTTATAAAGGGGTCTGCCACTTTTACAGGTTTTAGTAGTTGTTCTCATTTTTGGCTCAACACTGTGCCAGATTTCATGTTGGGTTGCTTGTCAGCTAACTATTAAAGTGCAGTCCCAGTTACTGTTGTTCACAGCTTTTTTACTGGTGAAATCCTGTCATTTCAATAGAAATCCTTGTGATCGGGAATTTGGCATGAAGGCAAATGATTACCTCATGCAGATTATACATCGGGTTTAGTTAGTCATGTGAATTTGCCACGATAGCCAATAGAAAGCTGCTTTGTTTGAACACTGTTGATAGACAATATTATCTTGATAGACAAGATAATACACAACGGACCTTTTTTCTTCTTTTCCAATAAATGTTGCCAAATTTTCACTTTTATTCTTGAATATGTAATATTTGGCTGAGATACAACTATTTGAAAATCTTGAATCTGAGAGAAAAAAATGTAAATATTGAGAAAACCACCTTTAAAGTTGTCCAACTGAAGTTCATAGCAAAGCATATTACTAATCAAAAGTTAAGTTTTAATATATTTATGGTAAGAAATTTACAAAAAATCTTCATGGAACATGATATTTTGCTTGATAATGCCATAAAAGAAAAATCGATAAATTTGACCCATCCTATGTATTTTTGGCTATTGCTACAAATATACCTGTGCTACATAAGACTGGTTTTGTGGTCCAGGGTCACATATGTTTTCGAAATGTTTTTAGGGGGCATTTACATGTAATTTTTTGAAAGTTGGACTATTTTTAGAGATGCAACGCTCATAAAAACGTGACTGATACACTAAATTAGCCAAAAAGGACAGTTTACTCCACTTAAGCTGTAGGTACCAGTTTCCCATGATGCACTGCACTCAACCTTACATTTCCAGTGCTAACCCTTATGAAAATTAACCATGGTTTTACTACAAATAAAGCCAAAAAAACATGGTTACTATAGTTAATCCACAAATTATATGGCTACACTATCCATAGTTTAACCATGGCATTTGTAGTAAAACGGAAAAACCATAGTTCCCACACTTTTACTACAATAAAACCATGTTTACTTTTCGTAACAATCAAGCTACTAACATCTCTTCATTGACTCACTATTAGATTGTACTGCAAAAAGACATAAACTAAAGGCTAAAGGCTAAATAAATATATTTGGCAGAAATGCTAACATATAATCTTTTTAAAGTTTAACTATTTGAAATTTATCATCTTAAAAATGCATAAAATGCATTATAAATCATAAAAACAATGCAAATTGTGACATAACTGCCAAAGGTAATGCTCTGAATGTCTGTGGTGATATCAGTAAACTAAAGCGGTTTATATGGGTCAAATTTGAAGACATTTCCACGAAGGTTTCCAAGGCTAGCCAACCTTACTAATCAAGTAGTAGAGTTTTAAATTATCTAGTCATTCAAAGTGCTTCAAACATTAAAGTAAAGAAGGTCAACAAACGTGTGTAATTTCTGCACCACTATATTATTCTGCACCAAATGTAATTTCAAAAGTTTCATGTTTTTGATTTAAATAGTCTCCTTAACCCTCCTTTATCTCTCATTGGTCAAAAAATGCATACAGCCCCACCCAAACTCACACCATTGGTCGAGTCAGTGTTGCTATGTCAGGCTGGTCAGAGTTCTCAAACAACCAGAGGAATGTTTTGAAAACACCAAGGTTTTTCACTTCTGAGGGGAGTAAACTTACAAATAGCCTATTTAGAGTCTCTGCATATTAAACTGGGACAGGTGAAAGTATTTTAGCGTGGAATAAATGACACAGCTCACTTTTAACCCCGGATACGTAAACAGAAGTTGTCATGTTAATCTGTATGACAATAAAAAATGAAATCACAGCATCGGCTTAGCTTTTGGCCCTCATTTTGGCTCTGAAATGTTGTCACGACTGCGTGACTCGGCGGATTAAGGCTGACCAATGGGATGCTGGGAGGATCCTCATGCTGAGCAGTGGGGGATAATGGCAGCTCCATATGTTGATCTGCTCATAGAGGACGGTGCTGTCACTCTGATACTAGTCCTATACCAAACTCCCTTCACCACATGACCATCTGTACTCCACGCCAGGCCCTTGTGCATATGCCTGTGCAACGTTATAGTTTTGGGGAGGAAATCTGCAGAATAGGTTTGATAAAATGAGTTAAAAGTTGCTAAGAATACTGCATTAATCATAATGTTGGCATAATAGAATCAGATGAAATATTTATATGAAATGATTTAATGTAATAACTGTTTAATATTTATACCTGATATTTAATTGTTAAATATTTAAAAACATTAAATATTTAATAAAAACCTAAAAGAGACCAGAAGTTGTTCTAGAATTTCAATTTTTAAAACACTAAGGAATGATCTTTTTTTTGCATTTCATGAACACGTTTTTTCAAAGCAACTTATGTGACAAGGTCATACGTTCCCTGGGAAGTAAACCATAGCGCCATTTGCTAATGTTTGAGCTAAAAAATAGCTTTAATTACAATTAAACCTTTCAAACTTTTATTGCCTTCCTAAAGCATAATTGTAATAATCTTGCCCTTTAAAGAAGAGTTAATCTACTGGCATAATACTAACATGCCTCCACTGTCATTGTACAACATTTGCACAAAGGTTCAAATTGAATGCCAGCTCTTTCGCCACTCTCTTAAGTGAGCACCCCGCTGACAGGTACATTCACTAAACCTGTTACCTCAGCCAAATTGCACACCTGTGAGTCCTGCTATGGCGTCTGAACACCCACTCGGACTCATTAAGATTGACCAGGAAAATCTTCTATTGCAATCACTTAACCTTAACTGCTCATTTGATGTTTCCTTTCCTCCATTTCCGAGGCTACATTAGCTTAAATTGATTGTGGTCGCTTGAGTTCTGATCTTACATATTTCTATGGCATTTAAAAACACATGTAGACTCTATTGAATGTCATTAGGTAAGAGTGATTGAAAGTAAACACTATGCAGTAAATTTATTTTGAGGGGTGATGAGAATCTTAATGCATGGAGGAAAGGAGGGAAAGGTTGCCCCCTAGAGGTACTGTAAAACAGAAAAGAGGTATGCCAATCGAACTCACATGGTTTATGGTTTCTTCCGCAGGTTTGATAGTATTCCTGGGAATGATGTTCGGAGCATTTATTTGGGGAGGCCTGGCTGATAAAGTGGGCCGACGGAAATGTCTGATTGTTGTCCTGGCCATGAACTGCATCTCTGCCTTCTTCTCCTCATTCGCCCAGGGATACGGTTTCTTCCTATTCTTCAGGCTGTTCTCTGGAATTGGGTAAGCTGGAGAAAAAAAAGAACGAGAAGGAGTGGTATATTAAGAAAAAAAACACAAAAAGGTCTGCCCTTCACCTTGGGAGCCATATAATTGCTTGACAATAAGTCATTGTTTTCCATTAGAGGTTGAGCCCTTGTGTAAATCAAGCATGTCCAGACTCAGGCCCTTCTCCCTCAGCTCAACTTCTAATTTAAACCAAGCAGTGCTGAGCGGTAATTACAGGACTGATTCATGGGGAACTCTCAGTCTTGCTGCCTCTGGTCGTATTTTCAAACTATAATACCCTTAAGACTGCATCATGACTTTAAAGGTCTCCTCAATAAGCTCTCATGGCCATTTACTTGTTTTGTTGACAAGAAAGAGGTAATGAATGTTTGCGGATATGAATAACAGCAATGTGTTGTCTTGCAGGATTGGAGGCTCTGTTCCAATCGTGTACTCATACTTCTCTGAGTTCCTGCAGATGGATAAAAGAGGAGAACATCTCAGCTGGCTCTGTATGTTCTGGATGATGGGGGGCATCTATGCCTCCTTCACTGCCTGGGGCATCATCCCTCGATATGGTACATATTGTCTTTGTATATTGTGTCTTTAAAGATTAAGCTCCTTCTACCCTTGTTTTTAAATATATTGGTTGATTGGTTGTATTTCAGGCTGGGGTTTCAGTATGGGCTCAGAGTTCCAGTTCCACAGCTGGAGGGTGTTTGTTCTGGTCTGTGCTCTCCCAGCTATAGCAGCTTTTGTCGGGCTAATGTTCATGCCTGAGAGCCCACGCTTCCTACTCGAGGTACCTATCTGAAATATACAGTAGCATTGTTCCAACACCTAGTGAGCTGGCTTGCTGCCTACTGCCTACACAAACAGCTGCTTTCAAAGATGGCATTATATCATGGTTCCTAATAAGGTTCTTCATAGATATGTATCTCTGTCTCTCTTCCAGAATGCTAAACATGATGAGGCCTGGATGATCTTGAAACAGGTTCATGACACCAACTGGAGAGCCAAAGGAGAACCTGAGAGAGTGTTTACCGTAAGATTTTCAAGAGCTGATTTGATGTTTGGAGTAAAAAGTAATTTATTTAGACTACATTATGTAATGTTGTGAAGATTTTTTTTATCGTAATGCCTCATGGACAATAAATCCTTTTATCCAGGTAACTCAAATCAAGACTCCAAAGACACAGGAAGATGAGTTTATTGAGATTCAGACTGCAACTGGAACTGCTTTCCAGAGATGGGTGGTTCGAACTCTGACATTGACCAAGCTGGTAAACCATAAAGCTAACAGTTCAACTGATTAAGTTCTTCAATATGTAATATTAATAGAAGCTGTTTTTGTGTGCAGGTCATGAAAAATGTTTTGTCCCTCTTGGGTCGTGATCTAAGACTTCCTACTCTGCTAATGGCCATCATATGGTTCACAATGGCATTTAGGTAAACCACTTTTGCGAATTTCTATTGTGTCCTGAAAACACTGGTGCATTGATTATTTTATTAAACTCTTCTTTAGTATTAAACTGTAGTGCCTCTAGTGTCAGAAAAAATAATTGCAACACCACCTTTGTCCATCATTGGTTGGAAAAACAGATTGTTCCACCTCCAAACTCCACTAACCATTTGTGGAGTTTTAACACTTATGAAACTATACATTTCATTGCTTCTATTTCTTGTGGTATATTTCAGTTATTACGGGCTTTCGGTGTGGTTTCCTGACATGATCAAACACCTCCAGCATGAGGAGTATAAATCCAAGCTGAAAGTGTTTCACCGGGAGAAGGTGGAGCAATTTCATTTCAACTTCTCTTTGGAAAACCAAGTCCATAAAGAAGGAGAATACATTAACGACAAGTACGTTGACAGAAACAACATCTGCGACATTCATTATCCATAAATACTCCTCCTAATTGTCAGGCTACAGTATCTCAAAGTATGCTGTGTGCTTTCATGCAGGTTCATCAACATTGAGATGAAGTCTGTGAAGTTTGAAGACTCCTTGTTCGTGGACTGTGTCTTCGAGAACATCCGATCCACAGAAACGCTCTTTGAGAACTGCACCATCCGTGGTACTCTGTTTTACGACACAGGTAAGAGATCTTCCTCACAATCCAGAGTTGTTTTAGTGCAGTAGGCCTCATGGTTTCTTCATTTCCACAGACTTATATGAAGAAAAGTTCATTGACTGTACATTCGAGAACGTCACTTTCCTACACAACAAGAAGGGATGCCATTTAGACTATGAGGAGGAGAACGATGTCCTCATCTACTTGGTCAGCTTCTTAGGCAGCTTAGCTGTGTTGCCTGGAAATATCATTTCGGCACTCTTCATGGACAAGATTGGACGAATCAAGATTATAGGTGAGCTGAACCGCAGCCTAGACAGCTACAAACCATAACGTAGCTATTTTCAGAGATGCTGTCTATATTTTAAGATCCAGTAGTTTGCTTATGTTGTTTCTAACCAAGAAGAGCTTGTGAAGACCACTTTTTCTTCTCTCTGCAGGTGGTTCGATGCTTATTTCTGCTGGCTGCACCTTTTTCCTGTTTTTGAGCTTTAGTCAGGCAGCCATCATAGCCTGGCAGTGTCTGTTTTGTGGCGTTAGCGTAGCAGCATGGAACGGCATTCAAGTCATCACCGTGGAGCTCTACCCAGCTTCAAAAAGGTATGACTAATATATTATTTTGAGAAATTAGCGTTGTTTTTGTGAGTAGATTTGCAAAGAGTGCTAAAGAAGCTTCTCTCGCCTCGTCTCTCGCCTACTTAATGTGCAAATATAATCACAGTGAGTTTTGTGTAGTTGTGTTAAACTACAGTAGTGCTAAAACTCTATTACAACTATTAGAATGGGCAGAGATCAGCATTCTCCATGTAAAACTGATCAGGCAGACTAAACTGTAAGTCGTAGAGACTTAAAAACTTGGAGGTATGGTAGTACTCACGCCATCTACAACGTCACCAAAGCTCACACCATATTGCCTGACGGTGGCGCTACAGCGATCAAAAGTACAAAATCACCCAAAACTCCTAAACCAGGGGTCACCAGATCTGGTCCTGGAGGCCGGTGTCCCTGCAGAGTTTAGCTCCAACCATAATCAAACACACCTGAACCAGCTAATCAAGGTCTTACTAGGTATACTTGAAACTCCCAGGCAGGTGTGTTGAGGAAAGTTGGAGGTAAACTCTGCAGGACGCCGGCCCTCCAGGAACAAGTTTGGTGACCCCTGTTCTAAACAATTACTCGCAGGCTCCCTGTTGAAAAAAACAGCATATGCTGGTAGGTAGATTTTGATGCTGGGATGCTGATTAAGTAGGTTTTGATGCTGGTTTAAGCTGGTCCTCACCTGGTTTAAGCTGGTCCTTTACTGGTCATGTTGCTGGTCAAGGACCAGCATAAACCAGCACAAACCAGAAAGGACCAGCCTAAACCAGCATCAAAACCTACCTCACCAGCACCCCAGCATCAAAACCTACCTACCAGCATATGCTGTTTTTTTCAACAGGGCTTAAAGTGTCTTAAGATTCGACTGTTGTGAAATTTTGGGATTTTTTTGAAAAAACCTACTTTTGCAAACTCGTCCTAGGTTTTTCACTTGATCAGAACCAAACCAGTGCAGAAAGATTCTCTGGAGAGCGAATATCAATAATTATCCCCCCAAAAAATTTAACTTTCGACTCACCGTTGCAACGGAACGCCAAAACGTTCGGAAGGGGCGGAGCCACTTTTACTAATATGTCTATAACTCTTAAATGGAAAGAGATATTTTTGTCAAACTTGGAACACGTATATAAGAGCTCAATCTGAGGTGACAGTTAAAAAAACATGGAGTTTGGCCACTTGGTGGCGCTATAACAGGAAAAACACATAAAAAGGGCTATAACTAAGCACTCGTTAGTCTGATTGACTTGAAAATTGGTATACTGTGTCTTTGTCTAAAGTGCCACAAGTGTTTATAAGGACGTTTGCATATCTCAAAATTAAATCTCAAAAACATATGAAACTAGGTAAGCACATGCGACAGATGATTATGAACAAGCATTCAAAGTTTTATGGAAATCCGACAATAGGTGGCACTATAAGAGTCATAAACCATAAAAATAGATTTTTTTTTTTTAGCTTTCAAATACAGAACAACAGTTGTTAACGATAACAACATTGATGTGTAATTGTATATTTGAACGATTAAATACATGTTGGATATAACAAAATAAACATTGTCCAGGCCACTTGTAGTCTGATTAACATACATGCTTAACGCTGAGTTACAATCACTTTATCAGTCCAGCTTTTCAAAAAACAGGCTTAATACAAATGTCTTTTTACACATACTGTCTTTTCATTGCCTGGTCTCAACTTTTTTTTACAGAGCCACAGCGTTTGGAGTCTTAAATGCCATTTGTAAGTTGGCGGCTATATTGGGAAGCTCAATCTTTGCCTCATTCGTAGGCATCACCAAAGTCATCCCCATTCTGCTGTCATTCGGTGCTCTGGTTGGTGGCGGAGTGCTGGCCCTGAAACTGCCTGAGACCAGAGAGAAGGTCTTGCTGTGAGAATCTGAAGCTGACAGTTTGGTCCAGGCCATTGTATATGACTACTAGTGTGGAGATAACAACTGCTGGCATGTGTAAAATTGGGGTTAAACTCATAGTATGTTATATTAAACTCCAATATTCAAAAATTACAAGGACCAAATGATAGATATACCCCTAGTCAAATATTAATGTATAGATATGCCTGATATTTCCTATACAATAACTTAAAGGCCTGTTGGATCATTTGGAGCCTCAAAAAATATATATATCTGCACTAGTTATATAGTTTGAGAAAAATCTACAGGGAGTATTATTGAGAAAAACCTCTAGTGAAAAATACAATTGTCCCATATTTGCTTGGATGGGGTAATCAGAGTTATGGAAGTCTCAATCCTGTGCCATTTCTTGGTCAAAAAATTCAGGTACTGTTGAAGATTTTCTTTTGATCTTATTCTACAGCTTGTAATTTGCTATCGTCTCACCCTCTGCCTTTGCTTATAATGTAACCTCGGCTGAAAAAACATGTATTTTTGTCCTGGTGTTTGCAAGTGTCCTATTGTATGTCAAGAGACTGATTTCAGTGTGTCGCTGTACGTTTTGGATGCTCGGTACAGGATGTGTGCTTGTGTTTGTTAGGTCACTGCGGAAACCGTTACGTGTGCTTCCTCCGTTTTCTATTTTTGCTTTATTTCCTGTAAATTGCCCAATCTGGTGAAGCACCTTACAAAGCTCGCCTCACTTTACCTTGCCTTTCACTAAATGTGTTGTTTCTTAGTGCTCTCTCAATCTCTTTCTCTATCGCCCTCTTATTTTATGATTTCGCATTCTGTGAATCTTAAAAAAGTTGGACGGTTTGGTCACTTTGGACTTGAGCTTCACAGAGCCACATATCTGTACGTGTTGTTGACTGAGTTGCATGTGTGTAACTTATCAAGTAATGCTGTGTCTTTTCTCAATGTGTTGTCTGGATGACCTAATGTATGTCTCACTGCAAATAAAACTGGTTAGACCATACTAGTCAGTGGTAACCTGTATCATTTTAGTTTTCACGAGCCGGTTATAGTACATGACAAATGATATTTCTGTTATCATTTACTCACCCTCATGTTGTTACAAACCTGCATGTCTTTTCTAACATGAAAGACGATATTTTGTCTATACAATATTGTTTTTGGACCCCATTGATTTCCATTGTAAATGCTATTTTGTGTTCTAAGGAAGAAATACAGTCATACAGGTTTGGAATGACATGAGGGTGAGTAAATAATGACAAAAATGTAATGTTTGGCTGAACTATCCCTTTAAAGTTTATATTACTGTTACCTTTGTAACCAACGAACAAAGCTGTGCATGCTAACTATATTACTGTTTTGCTTTAAAAAACAAATTCTGAACAATACATGCTTTAAAATGAAATCTGTACACCTAAATATAGAAGCCAGTTTTTGCTACGGTTAAAAAAAGGGGGGATTGAACTTTCCATCTCACAAAAGTTTTAGTTACATAGAGTTTACATCTCAGAATTCTGACATTTTATCCCACAAATGTGAGATATAAACTCGCAACTGGGAGAAAAAAAAGTTTTGTGAGATAAAAAGTTGCATTTGGCTTTCTTTATTTTTTATTCTGTTGCAAGTTTATATTTCACTTTTTTTTTTTTGCTTATATCTGACAATTATGCTGGGTTTTTTTTCTCAGAATTGCCAGAAACAAAGTTTGAATTATGAGATAAAAAGTCATAGATACATATATTTATTTTTGTTTGTTCATTTATTTATTTATTTTCCGTGGCAGAAACAGGCTCACCTCAAAAAAGTTGAATAAAAGCTGACTAATGCAACTTCTTTCTCATTATGCATAATTAATAATAAACTCTTGTGTAAGTTTATTTGTGAACACTCGCTTCTTATGTTTTATAGCATATTTATTTGGAAATATTTTCTGGCTGTCACAGAAATAATTCACTTTATGTTTTCCGTTCTGATGTTTTCGTTTTGTGACCGTACATTATGAATTACAAAAAATAAACATTTATGTAATTCGCACAGTTTGTGTTGGGCTTTTTTTTTTGGCTAAATACTTTTCTCTGCCTGCCAGCTCAATCTGTCTTGGGGTTTGAGCAACTGTGTGAAAGATGTAACAACAAGACCTGGGAAACAGAGCTGGAGCAGAGTCCCTTTTCGCTTGGTTGAGAGGTTTTAGTTTATAGACAAGCTATTCAACACTTACGGTCAGTGGAATTGTAGAAGTGGGTGGGAAGATATGCAAAAAAAGTGTGCAAAGACCATTTTTAATGCAGATTCTGTTTTTAAAATAAGTGAATAACAAGCACTAGACTGCTGAAGATTCATGTGATAATGTACTTACAGTATTCAGTGCACTAAATATAGGTTTTTTTTTTTGTTTTTTTGTTTTTTTTTTACATTGGGCACCACATACTTGTGTCGTTCTCACAATGCAATGTCATGTTTCTCCTGATTTGCAGCACCTCTGTCTCAAGATATTTTGTTTTGATTCACACTCAGGGTGCAAAATGCTGCACATCACGAGAGGAGGGAAAAAAAGAGCGAACATTGTCATTCCCATGGGAATGTTAAGAGGACAGTTTGGATAAAAGTTACTGCTTTAAATGTTAGGACTGAATAGAAACATGTCCTTAATAAAATACAGTCTTTTATCCTTTTGAGATGGTGAACACTGTGGTCTTACAAGACTGTGAACTAATAAATGCTAACAGTCTCGCCCACCATGGATCTGAGGTGCCAAAGACCACCACAGACCTGGCACCTCTTGGCTCCCACAGGGTGAGTTCAGGGTTCGGGAAGTTCACTTAACAAAGGTCATACAGGGGCCTTGAAAGGACAAGTCATTGTGCTAAAATCATAGCTGCTGAGATGTTTCACAAACCTACTCCAACACAAATATTGAACTAAATATATTTGTGACCCTGGACCACAAGTCTTAAGTAGCACGGGTGTTTGTAGCATTAGCCAAAAATACACTGTATGGGTCAAAAGATCGATTGTTCTTTTATGCCAAAATCATTATGATATAAAGTAAAGATCATGATCCATGAGGATATTTTGTAAATTTCCTACCGTAAATATATAAAAACTTAATTTTTGATTAGTAATATGCATTGCTAAGAACTTCATTTGGACAACTTTAAAGGCAATTTTCTCAGTATTTAGATTTTTTTGCACCCAGATATTCAAATAGTTGTATCTCGGCCAAATATTGTCCTATCCTGACAAACCATACACCAATATAAATTTTATTTATTCATCTTTCAGAAGATGAATCATCTTTCAGAATCAATTGAATTTGTTTTAAAAAATTATGACTGGTTTTGTGGTCCAGGGTCACATTTGGAGAGAAATCTCAAATGCTCATGAAGCCTGTATTTATTTGATAAAAAAAAAAAAAAAAAACCATTAAAAATAGTAATAGTAACTCCTTTGGGGGGAACTAAATGTGCTTCTCCTTCAAAATATGGTCTAAAACAGTCGTATAGGAACAAAACACCTGCATTTTTAAATAGTCATTGACAAAATATTTTCTTTAAGAACATGTTAAACAGCCATAACGGCATTTGGATATCTGTTGTCTGCAGTGTTGGGTTCTTTTCTCAGCCTCGATGATATGTAACACACTGCAAATTGTCAGAGATTTGGTCAGATTATCATGCTCTTTCAGTCGCGTAAATTAAGCATTTGCATTCCATCTCCGGTATTACGAAACTTACACACAACAAAAACAGCTCCGGTCACGGCGTCCTCCATTCACCGGTTGTTCACGTTTGTAAATGCCGCGAATAAAGACGTCGCAGTCGGCCGCTTCAGAGTTCCTGCTGTCGGTGCGAAAGCAACCAGGAAAACGGCCCGAGGGAGAAATTAGTTCTCTAGGAACCACCAAGCTGGCTAATTTCTAGAACTAGGTGCGAAAGACCCTTTAAGGCAAATGTTTCATTCATAACAGCTTTGATAGTTTTTTTTTTTTTTTTTTTTTTGTATTATATAAAGATTAGACAAACATATTGAGTAAAATTATGATAAAAAAGAAAGACGTTTTATGTGAAATGAACTAAAACTAAACTAATTTAACTAATGTTAAACAATATATAAACAATTTACAGATGTTATCCCTACTGAAATAGATGCTTCTAAAAATCTATTAATTTGTATCTGACTGGCTAAAAGTGCACTTTAAGTGATTGTGAGAAGATGAACTCTTGACTTGTGCTCGGTGAGGTCGCAGAGCCGCTCGTAAACTGTGTCTCACAAGTTTAGCACCTTGTTGTTCTCAAGGTGCCATGTTAAGGTGCCAGTCTAAACAGTGGCATTTCAAAACTCCCACACTCACTCACACAGCTTCAAAGAGGCTAAATATGTAGTGAAAAGCCTTCTTAAAGTTCTTCAAATCATTTTAGTGATTTTGAATGTTCAGCCATTTTACATTTGCAGCAAGGAGTATGTGTTCATCGCACTATGCTCATCATTGCTATGCTAATCACAGTTTAAAAATTCATAATGTAAGGCTAAAAAGCACTAACCAGTTTACATATGCATAGGCTTTATTTCTCAAATGTCTTTCAATGACAGTATATTGGTGTGATGGTTCTTAATATTGTTTAGCCAGCCTCATTAGCTTACTTACATATGTGGTGTGAAATTCCATTAAAGGTTCACACAGACAACAGAGCAGTGGTTTTGCCTTTAATGTGACCCATTAGAGGTGTTGTTTAACACCTTGGCTGTGAGAGAATGAGCTGAGTCTCTGTCCCTATACAACTGTGACCTATTGACCGCATAGCATCGTCTGTAGCTTGGTTTCGAAGAATCCAGCATCCAACTTTGGATTTGTATGAATTTGAGATCCATCGTTTTACACTGAAGACAACTGAGGGACTCATATGCAACTATTACAGAAGGTTCAAACACTCACTGAGACTTCAGAAGGAAAAACAATTCATTAAGAGCCAGGGTTGTAAACTTTTTGAATTTAAACTTTTTAAATTTAACATATTTTGTCTTCTGGGAAACATGTAAGTATCTTTTGTAGCTTCTGAAGGGCAGTACTAAATGAAAAATATGATATTTAGGCAAAATTGGGAAAATGTACACATCTTCATTCTGTTCAAAAGTTTACACCCCTGGCTCTTTAATGGCTCTTAATGCATCGTTTTTTCTTCTGGAGCATCAGTGAGCGTTTGAACCTTCTGTAATAGTTGCATATGAGTCCCTCAGTTGTCCTCAGTGTGAAAAGATGGATCTTAAAATCATACAGTCAATGTTGGAAAGGGTTAAAAACACATAAATGCTGAAAAACCAAAGAATTTGTGGGACCTGAAGGATTTTTCTGATGAACAGCGGACAGTTTACAGGACAAACAAGGGACTCATGAACAACTATCACTGAACACAGCTGTGGATGATTCATGTAACAGTATTAAGAATCAAGTGTATGTAAACTTTTGAACAAGGTATTTTTTTTTTAATAAATTCAACTATTGTAAACGTCTTTTATGTGCATATAGCATTATATTATATTATAGCATTACAATATTTTGATTATAATGTAATAGATCTGCCTTTTTTTTTCCAAGTATAGCATATGCATTTTAAATAAATTAATTCATTGTGTATACTTTTGGGTTGAAAATATTCCAAATAGCACTAGATGGCTTGATGTTAAAAACAGTAGTGAAGCAGGGAAAAAAGGTTCATGCTGGGTAGGAGTGAAAAATCACACATTACCTGATGACTCATATCTGTAGGTTCCCACATCGGGACTGGGCTTCTCCCTCTCTCACTGTAGTCTGGTCTGGGACAGACAGTGGCGGGCTGGAGAGGCCTGCAGAGGTGTCACTTCACACCTCTGAGGCCTGAAGCTGCTATAAAGCCTCCCTGCAGCAAACCCTCCGGCATCACTGACTCTCAAACCACACAGAATGGACGTGTCTTCTCCTTTCTTCAACTACTTCACACAAAACTCCTGGAGCTGCCCAAGCTCAGACTCTGAATTCTACAACATCTCATCTCCTGAAGCTGTTTCTCCTACTTCCTACATGGACTTCTCTCCTTCATCACATCTTCAAAACAATTCCTCTTCACCTCCTGGAGGTGCAAAGGCACCCACATCAGGTTCCTTACATCAAGATGGCGCACGTTCCCGTGTTGGAACTAGAAGAACGCGTTGCAAGAACCCAAGTAAGCAAAGACAGAGTGCCAGTGAGAAGGAGAAGCTCAGAATGAGGGATTTGACCAAAGCTCTCCACCACCTAAGGACTTACTTACCTCCTTCAGTGGCTCCTGTCGGCCAAACCTTGACGAAGATTGAAACCCTTCGCCTCACCATCCGCTACATTTCCTATTTGTCTGCTCAACTAGGCCTCAGCGAAGAGTCTCTCTGCCAGATGAGGGACCTGAGAGCTTCTAGATACCAAGAATCACCTCAAAACCAAGGCTATTCAACACCAGAGTACTGGGGATTCAGCACATCCCATCAAGAACTGTCTCAAAGCACCTTCAGAGCTTCAGAGCATGTCTTGAGGAAGACAGAAATGGATTGTCATCAGGTCTGCATGAGCATGGAAACTCCTGCTTATGAAGATTCCTTCAACTCCAGCTCCGAATCTCTCCTGGAATGCCCTTTGTATGCAAATACAGCCACAACATACCAGGTGTGTACTTTGTTTAGGACTTATATATTTAAAATGAAGAATATATATGGAATATGTAGCATATTGTGTTAGCTTTATATTATTAATTTCATTTTCAAAAGTGAATATTTGGGGTTCTAAATGCTGAATAAAATAAACTTACATTTTTCCTCCTCTATTTTTAGGGCTACAACAAATCTGTCCACTATCCAATTGCACCGGAATTCTGGGGATGAAACTCTCATCTGATTTTTTATACTTTTAAAACTTTTCATATATATATTTTTTGCGGACTCCACTGTACAGTATTTAATGTATTTTAATATATTGTTTTATCTTATTTTAAGATTATATTATTTTAATATTATATATTTTGTATGTTATCTTTTTATTGTACAAAAATTATACTAATTTATTGATATTTATAATAAAAACATCTAAATGTCAAAGTTTTGATTTTGTGTATTACCTTTTAACTTAAAAAATGTGTTTATTTATCATTTAATAACAATAAAAAGGTTTTCACTATTTAAAATCACTTTTGGGCATTTTTGCAGCTTATTTCAATAATTTATAATTATTCATTATCAATATATATTCTCAAACCAGGGTTATTACAGTTAACTGAAAACTGAAATTAACACTAAAACCATATTTTCTCTTTTTTTTATTTAGTCTAACTTAATATGTTAAATTAAACTAAATTGAAATTCATTAAAAAGCTTTATGGACATATACACTACCAGTCAAAAGTTTTTGAGCAGTAAGATTTTTAATGTTTTTTAAAGAAGTCCCTTCTGCTCACCAAGCCTGCATTTTAATTGATCCAAAGCACAGTAAAAACAGTAAAATTTTGTAATATTTGTTACTATTTAAAATAATGGTTTTAGCATCATTACTCCAGTCACACGATCTTTCAGAAATCATTCTAATATTCTGATTTGCTGCTAAAATTAGCAATTATTATTATGTTGAAAACAGCAGTCAAATTATTTCAGGTTTCTTTGAAGAATAGAGTGTTCAGAAGAACAGTATTTTTCTGAAATAGAAATGTTTTGTAACATTATAAATGTCTTTATCATCACTTTTGATCAATTTAAAGCATCCTTGCTAAATAAAAGTATTAATTTCTATTATTATTATTATTCATATTATTATAAATGTTTCTTGAACAGCAAATCTTCTGTTCAAGTTGTTCTTGAAACAACTGCTTTCTATTTGAATATATACATATATATATATATATATATATACACTATTACTGATATTGCTGTATTTTGGAACAAATAAATGCAGGCTTGGTTAGCAGAAGACACATCTTTAAAAAACATTAAAAATCTTACTGTTCAAAAACCTTTGACTGATAGTATATGACAAAAATACAAAAAAAAGTGTACTGAAAATATAACAACTAATTCAAAATATGAATAAAGTCTGTAATAGTTTCTCATAATAATCTCAAACATATTCTAGATGAGTCACGGAGGAAACATGAGTCCGTTTGCTTTGTTGTAAGGCAATGTCCATCGTCTCCATAAGGTGGCGCAAATTTACAGTCACATGCAGATGCACGGCAATGATTTTACCCCATGACGACTCCTCGTCGTGTCACTCTTGACATCCCGTCACTTTTGTCCTGAACTTAAGCAAATATTCTCCTATACTTCTCCATTTAGCTTCTGTTGCATGATTTACTGATGTTACAGCAATGTGAGTTACACATTTCTTCTAGATCGATTAACCTGTATTGTTTTAATAATATAATGCAATTCTGCCTATTCTATCTGGCGATTTCATTACCGCTGACAGAAAAAAGATGCAAAAATTAACTGGAATGTGCGGAAATTGCAAAGACGGGCAGTTACAGCATTAAAGGAGGCTTTGAGTCTCTCTTCAGTCATTTACATGTAAATTACACTCAGAATCCTGCTAATGGGCTTTTGCAGCCAGTATTCACATAAAGGAACATTAGATTCCACCAGATAAAGAAAATGTAATACGGAGCAAAACAATTAACCAGCACTAACAATTATTCAAGCAAGAAGATAAAATAGGATTAAAATATTATGTTTTTTCTTGAGGGTTGCGCTTCCTAAAATGAAAAGGCAGCTATATATTTTCATGTAGAAAGATTTTTATGTATTGCGAGAAAATTATATAATATTAATTCTGATATATTAAGTATGTTCTTATAAAGACATGTTCATAAAAATATATATATATTATTGAATTTTGTCTGTCATTATACTAAAGCAAGAACATATTATTATCATTTTCTGGAAAATACTTTTTTGTTGTCAACAATGTATTTTTCTCATACTAACATTAGAATAAAGGCAAAGCTAAAGACGACAAGGGCTATAAAAACACAGATACAGGTATTCTTAAATATACTGTACATTACATAGAATGATATTTAACATTTTAATTCACAAAATTCGTTTTTTAAACAGCATCTTACTTTATTGTTATTTTACCAAAAAAAAGCAAAATATTTAATCTTTCAATTTCAAATGTTCTCCTTTGAGGCCCTCTGGTGGTCAAACTGACTGAGATATAAAGTTACACTGGATTACATATTTAGAACATCTTTATATTCTGTTTATTAAAAAGTGTTTGTTTTCTGCCTTGCTTTTTAATTGTTTTAACTAATATATAAAATAAAAAAAAATAAAAAAAAATTTCAGAATGTTTAATGTATCAATTACATAATTAAATGTAAATAATTTGATTTAGATCATTGATCACTCAAATCAGAGATAAATGTTCAAATTCTGATAAACTGAACAATTTTGAATATAAATATTTATAAAAGAAGAAAAGGAAGAATATTATATATATTTAAAAATGTGACCGTTGACCACAAAACCAGTCATAAGGGTCAATTTCATCTGAATAAATAAAACTTTACATTGATGTATGGTTTGTTATGATATGACAATATAAGATACAACTATTTGAAAATCTGGAATATATGAGAAAAAAAAAAAAAAATATTGGTAATTTTGACCCATACACTGTATTTTTGGCTATTGCTACACCAATACTACGTAAGACTGGTTTTGTGGTCCAGGGTCACAAATAAATCAAAAGATATAACATGGTATTCCCCAACCCATTCAAGCTGTGCCATGACACAAAGGCCTTACCATCATCCAGGTACTAATCAGGCCTGTGCAAATAGAACCTCTTTCTTAATGAACCACAGGTCAACAAAAAAGAGCATCTCGCACCTCAAAGTCTGGAGTGGATGATCCCTTCAAAAGCCTGAACTTCATGCATCCTTATCTTCATAATCCTCTAATGCGAGAGGGGTCGGCGTGCTGCATGCGTTTCAGGACCGTGCCGAGGTGTTAGATACTGAGCTAATTAGAACTAGGGCTCTGCTTTAGATACCCTTGACCCTGTGACTGATATGCTAATGTGGAGCTCAATACACAGTTTACAGAGCACTGGGAGGAAAGGATTTAGACAATTTAGTTGTTTACCTCAAATCAACATTTAACCGAGCAGGATAAGAAAAACACTTCACATTGATGTGCTAATCGACCTTTGATGCTTTAGGAAAAACTAAGAACACTTTGAAAAGGAAGAGGGAGACTCATTTGCAAGGAGGTCTGAGACTCTAAATCAACATTTTAGTGAATTAACAGTGACCAGTGACATTTTTAATGAGTTAAGCGCACATTTAGCGTTTTTTGATGTTTTTGTTTCTTGTTTGGTCTTGTATTAAGTTCACTGTATTCTTTAATCTGATGGGTTCTGATCGGTTGTGTTAAATGCAAAAATCATGTCATAGATGTATATTTGGAATTCCATTCGATGACTTTTGATATCATATTCAGAATTTAGAACTTTCTCATTCTTGATTTCATCAGCAAATTCATAGAAGTCATTGCTTTTGATCTTGTCTGAAATGAGTGTGTCGTCTGGGAACAGTTGAAATCTAATTATTTCAGATCAGCACCGGGCGGGAAGGAGCAAAAAGTGACACGTTGTGGTCTGGGAACCATTTCCTCAGAGCTACTCACACTGAAGCCGTAATCCACAAGCCCAGGCTTGAGGAAGAGCTCACCTTACACCTCAGAGAAGAAAACAACAACTGGATACACAACCATTAATATTTTATCTTCCTTCAAATCTAAAAAGCACACCCATGCACAGTTTTTTAGTATTTATTTAATTTGTATTATTATTATTTTTTAAAATCTTGTCATTTGGACATTGTAAGGTTAATTTTAATTCTAAATAATTTATATTTTTGTATATTATGATCTAGAATATTTTTTATTTATTTATTTATTAATTATTTTTAGAATATATATTTTACATTTTTATACTAAGGTAAAACTGCTGAGTAAAACTGTGGTTTCAAATTCAAACTTTTAAAATCTGCTTTCTTTAAAATAACCATCCTGAGTTCCCATGAGGCCATAAAAGGTAAAAGTCAGTTGTCTAAACAAAAACCTGTGAACAACTGACACATTACAGGCTACACACTTCACAAAAAGAGGTGTTACTCTGAGAGCAAGCATTTTATAAAAAGCAGAAAATAAGAAATTTTAATTTCTTAACATTTTAAATGAATCTAAAAATAATTTTAATAAAAAATGAATGTATAAATAAATGCATTTCTAATAAATAATAATAATTCTAATAATAATAATAATAATAAACCACTACTGTGCACCAGGTAAAAAAACAGATAAAAAATAATAAAAAATAATAAAAACAACTTTTCTTCTACTTCACACTGCAGATACACAATCGTGTATGGTAAGGAGGCTCAATAAAATAAAATAAAATAAAATAAAATAAAATAAAATAAAATACAGCTGAGGTCAAAAGTTTACATACACTTTACAGAATCTGCAAAATGTTAATTATTTTACAAAAATAAGAGGGATCATACAAAATGCATGTTGTTTTTTATTTAGTAGTGACCCAAATAAGATATTTCACATAACAGACGTTTACATATAGTCGACAATAGAAAATAATAGTTGAATTTATAAAAATGACCCCATTCAAAAGTTTACATACACTTGATTCTTAATACTGTGTTGTTACCTGAATGATCCACAGCTGTTTTTTTTTCTTTTTAGTGATAGTTGTTAATGAGTCCCTTGATTGTCCTAAACAGTTAAAATGCCCGCTGTTAATCAGAAAAATCCTTCAGGTCACAAGTTTTTTTGGTTTGTTTGTTTTTTCATTATTTTTCTGTATTTGAACCCTTTCCAACATTGGCTGTACGATTTTGAGATCCATCTTTTCACACTGAGGACAACTGAGGGACTCATATGCAACTATTACAGAAGGTTTAAACACTCACTGATGCTCCAGAAGCAAAAACAATGCATTAAGAGTCGAGGGTGAAAACTTTTGAACAGAATGAAGATGTGTACATTTTTCTTATTTTGCCTAAATATCATGCTTTTTTCATTTAGTACCGCCCTTCAGAAGCTACAGAAGATACTTGCATGTTTCCCAGAAGACAAAATAAGTTATATTTACCCTGATCTTCAAATTTCAAAAGTTTTCACCCCCCAGATCTTAAAATGAATCAAGACCTGTGTAACTTTGCTGCAATATTGAAAAAAATTGCATGGCATAGTTTTGATTGACTGGCTTTGCATTGTTGATTAAAACTGAACAATAACTAAGAATGCTTATAATTATAATTATACTGATCTTAATGCAGAAGCACACAGTGCCCAAAAATTCACATCACAATTATTTCCTTAAATAAAATCCCCAGACTTTAAATCTAAATCTATCTTGAACTTGTCCTGCACCAGTGAATGTTATTTTACCGCTGCATTTGCCACCTCCCACCTGTGCTTGAAGTGAAGTGAGTTTTCCCAGAGACCCCCTGCCCCTGGTGTGATGTCTCTCTGCCGCTTTGAAATTCTTAAGCGCCTTCTGGAGGTGCAACATCACACCTCTTCATCCAGGATATATTGGGCTGCTGCCTCCAGCTCTTTAGCATTCACTCAGGTACCAGAGAGTGAGAAGGAAACATCTCCTCAAGCTTCAGAAAGTTCACAACCATGGAGTTTAACTTTTCTCCTTATATGCTCCAGGGAGCCAAATCCCAGATTGAATACGAGCGATCATCTACCACCATGGATGCCGGGTACTTCAGTGCCTGTGGCAGCCTTTCTCCAAGTTCCTCCATTGATTCTGGATGTTTTTCTCCTCCTGCAAGCTGTTGGGGAGCTGGAAGATCCACTGGGAAACCCGAAATTGACTGCGCACCAGCTAAAAAACCAAGATTAGCTCTACCGGCTGATGGAAAGAGACGTTCCAGGTCTAAAAACCCTGGAACGAAGCGTCAGACGGCCAGTGAAAGAGAGAAACTCAGGATGAGGGATCTGACCAAGGCTCTCCATCATCTTAGAACCTACTTACCTGCTTCTGTGGCTCCTGCTGGACAAACCCTGACCAAGATTGAGACCCTTCGTCTCACTATAAGCTACATCTCGTATCTTTCAGCTCAGCTGGAACAGTCTGAGGAAACCTTCAACCATGAAACAACATCAAGTTGCTACTCACAAGATACCTCAGATAGGCTTCAGAATGGTCTGCTTTCTGAAACCTGGGGTCTGGATGAGCCACAGGGACTTGTGCAAGACAATGTCCAGCATTGTCCAACATTCACAGCTTTCAGTGATTCACCACAACAGATGGAAAACAACTTTCCTTCTACTTCAAACTACAGAGATGCACAATCTTATATGGTAAGGAGGCTTTTCATTACTGTTAATTTAATAAATATAAAACTATTAGAGTTCTATTTGTTTGTTGCACAGTGGTTTAATTCCTTTTTCTTCCTTTAACAGTTTCCCTGCACAACAACACACAATGCTACATACAGCCATCAGTTTTTCCAATGAAGAACAACAAGGAGAAGATCTAAGGTCACCTTATGACAAAATCAGATGGTCACTGCGTGAAAACTTCATTTAAAGACTTTGTTTTAATTATTTGTAATTATTTATCAGATAACATATTTTTATATTGAGTACATTTGTATATATTGCTTATTTATTGTCTTTTTAAATTAAATGACTTTTTTTGCATTTGCTTTGTTTTTTCCACATTTTACTTTAAAACACAATTCAAATGGTTCTATAATGAAATCATTTTAGTCAGCAACAAAAATAAAACAATGCAAAATAAAACAATGAATTTACGTTTCACTGAAAAAGTGAAAAACAAAATGATGTAGGATTAACTTTGAAACTATTTTCTCTCAGAAACTCAGAAAGTTTTATAAATATTGACAAATGAACAGCAACATGTTGAATTAAACTTAAAATTTTAAAGTAAAAAGACTTAATAGCATTTTCTACGTTTTTGCTTTATTTACACTTAAAAAAAGAAAATAATCATTTGTTGAGCATGTTTTCAAACGTATATGAAACATTCTTCTCTGTTGCTGTCATAAAATATTGCTAATTATTGCATAAATAACTACAATACAAACCCCCCCCACAAAAACAGAGGTTTCTGTGGTAGGAAATTATGACAGTGATTTAATGGCACATTAAAAAAAAAAAAATGAAATTAAAATCGTAATATTAAAAGAATAAAGTCAAAATAAAATTGAAATTACGAGAATAAATTTGGAATATTTCGACAATCAAGTCAAAATATTTTGACAATAAAGTCAGAATTATGAGAATGAAGTTTAAATGTTTCGAGAATAATGTCAAAATTACGAGAAGAAAGTCTAAGTGTCTCAAAAATAAAGTCAAAATGTTTAAAGAATAAAGTCAAAATTACAAGAATTTATACGTAGCAATTACAAGATTAAAGTTATAATATTTTGAGAGTATATTATATCCTTTTGCACATGCAGTTTGCTAGAACTGCTGCAATTTAATTCTTGTAATTTGGTTTTATTCTCAAAACATTTCAACTTAATTCTCAAAACATTCTGACAGTATTTTTGGAATTTTGACTTTATTCTCGAAACGTTTAGATTTTATTCTTGTACTTTTTACTTTATTTTCGAAACATTTCAACTTTATTCTTGAAACCTTTGGATTTAATTCTTGTAATTTCGACTTTATTCTTAAAACATTTTGACTTTATTCTCGAAACATTTAGACTTTATTCTCAAAATTTCTACTTTATTCTCAAAATATTTTAACTTTATTCTCAAAATGTTACGACTTTAATCTCGTAATTTTAGATCATTTTATTTTTAACGTGGCACTAAAACACTGTTGTGGGAAATAACCATCTACATCGATGTGTTTAATAATCAATAATTTTGTGTTTATGAACAAAATATATTGCTTAACTGCATTGTTAGATCGCTGTCTCCATGCTTAGACATTCAAGATCCAGCCCTGGATGCCAGATCCCTTCAGAAAATATCAGTTTGTCCGGTAACAGAACAACTCATCAGCAGAGTAGTCTAATACCTCAACCCTGTTAACAGGAGGTCTTGTCTGGTACCTAAAATACCCAAAACACTATTAACAGTCTTCTGTCAGCCAAGAAGTTGACTGAGGAAAAAGCCAATGAAAGTGAAGAGCAGAAGCAGGAGACGAAGTAAGGATGGTAAAAAGGAGCAGAGTTTATTGAATAGTCTTAGTTGCGTATGTCTCAATGCTCAGACTTCGTCTGAAGAACACAAATCCAACAAGTATTGTTATACCAAACTGATTCACAACAACATCCCATAAACCTTGAGTTTCTATAAACATTCCCTTGTATCTCTTATTCATGAAGACAAACAGCCCTTGAAACCACACAGTCATAAGGCTAAACAACAATGGAAAACATATTTAAAAAACAACTATAATATAACATAAATGACTAATCAATTAATGAATCAATACAATTAATAGATAAATGACTATAATGATTATTATAAATGATTATATGAATAAATAGAATAATAAACTGATTAAAAGATTATAAATGAATAAATGAATGATGAATAAATGAAGAATATATCAATAGAAAGCAAAACACGACACAAACGTATGGTTGCTCTCGAGGCAAAACACAGTTTGCATTTGAGGATCGTCCGATCCTTCAGCATCTTGAATGAAGTTAGCATAAAAAATTTGCCTCAAAATATGTAACATCTAATGAAATTAAATATGAATGAATTAATGAATGAATCAAATGAATTAAATAGATATTAACAGTTTAAAACGGAGTACTAAAAGTAATTGTACACATATAAATGCAAATATTACAAGGGCATTTTTAAAAAAGTCAGTACTAACAAAAGCAGATTATGAGTTTGCATTTTTCACTTTGTGCCAAAGAAATGCTCACAAATGGATCATGTTATTTTATCCATAAACCTTGTCACTCCGACGTTGCTGAAAAACAAGTTCAGATAATTATTAAATATTAATTTCAGTCAAATTTACAGTTGTTTGCTATGTTGAATTTAAAGTATGACCGGAACATGAACTACATGAAAATACTCACTAGAAGCAGAAGAGTTTTCACTTGTAGACGAAGCTACAATAAAACACAGGAACATTTGAAAAATTAATGATTATTATTAACATTATTGTTAATAAAACTATATTTATTTGTCAAAGGACTGATCTCTTTTCATCTTATTTTTGATTTATATCTTGTATTACCTGTATGCCGTCTTTTCCTCCATATAACATTCCATACAATAGCAGCCACTGTCAATAACAGCAACCCCAATACCCAAAAGACTAGCACTGAAGAACGCACTGATTCAAATGTTTCCCCAGGATACTCTGAAGTAAAAAAAGGTCACAAAGACATTTATTTATCAGATATATTATTTATGTGCACAAGTCTCATGTGAACTCATTACCTAAAATGATGTCCAGTTTGTTGTCCAGACTGAGGTGTGTGGCAGAGCAGGTGTATTTGTGTTTGTCTGCACCACTGATCTCCAGACTCTTCCTCATCTGGTACGTCCCATCATCATTGGGTAGCAGATCTCCTCCAGTGATCTCATGATCAGCTACAGGCTGCTTGTCTCTGAACAGGGTCAGATTGATGTGACGAGGGTAAAATCCTGTTGCCAAACAACTCACCCGAAACCCTCCAGAATCTGAGTTTGCTTTCTGGATGAGTCTGACTCGTGGTTTCACTGTTGAAGAAAGATGAAAAAAAGAGTTAAATGCATCCCTAGAAACATGATTTTCTGGTTTGGAATGAAAATGAAAACTACAGCAAGGTAACTTTCTATAAAGGTAGAAGGCAGACCATACCAACTTTTTTTTTTTTTTTTTTTTTGCATTTCCATTACCTCTCCAACAGCGAAAGAAAATGTATTATTGCATCTCTATGACTTTCCAAAAAAGAACAAAAGTAGAGAGATAATGTCAAATTAACACTTACAACTACATTTGAAACCACCTTGTTTACTGCATTTTTTGAGATTAAAATCCAGGGTAGTATATTGTCACAAGATGCAGTGTTATAAATGTAGCCTATGTTTTATAGAAATTATTTTCATTCTAAAATATTTAGCTCTATTTACAATTCTTGCATATTGTTTTTGCAGAAATGCATCAACTGATTCCCCAGTTCGTCTGCACACAATGAAAATCGGTGCACACACGGACTGCGGTGACCGGAATAAACGAAGTATACACTTTTTTGTCTTTTAAATTCATATTTATAGATCACAGATCATCTGTTGTTCTTCACTGAAATCTGAAGAGAACAGATTCTACTTTAAGTATATTTTAGAATATACATAGAAGAATGTGGACGAAATGTGCTTTAGACTTACCTTTCCTACTGACTTGGTTTCTTCTCATTTTAAGGTTAGCCTTCAGAGTTTTCATTAGAATTGCGCAGTACACTTGTTCATAATTATCTTGAAGAAATTTCAGAAATGGTTTGACCTTCACTAATTGGAAGAAAGAACCGAAGGTTGTCTTCTTGTTAAGAAAATGCAGTTCAACAATGGTGGATCCTCCTGTAGCACCCTTAGCTGTTATTTGTCCTGATTCCATGTTGTCCAGGAGCTCACAATGAATCAGTGTCTGATGAACCTCAAGATCTGTAAGTGAGGAGGACAGTCTTCATTTCACTACAAGTTCTTCCTCAGTATTTTGCCTTGTTTTGTCTTTAAATTAAGTTAGCACTTTTCTTACCTAACCAGCAGATATTTTTCTTGTTTTAAGCATAAATTTTACTTAAAGCTGCAGTCCATAGTTTTTTTTTAGGTTAAAAATGATCTGAAATCAATTTTTGGGCAAGTACATAACCAGCCAGTGTTCAAAATTATCTCTTTATCTTAGTCTAATTCACAATAGTAAACTTGTAATAATGTTTTCTAATTTGAGTGGTACTGGTAAGTTTCTGAGAGAAATATAAGCATGCTGCTGTTCGTCTTTCCGTCATTACATCATGTCTGTAAACATAAAGAAAGAGTCCAGGCTAGTGGGCTATATCTCACGTGAGGATGCTGCAGGTGGCGGATCATTAAAGGAGAAGTCCACTTCCAGAACAACAATTTACAAATAATTTACTCACCCCCTTGTCACCCAAGATATTCATCTCTTTCTGTCTTCTGTCGTTAAGAAATTATAGTTTTTGAGGAAAGCATTTCAGGATTTTTCTCCATATAATGGACTTCATTGGTGCCCCGATTTTGAACTTCCAAAAAGGTCGTTTAAATGCAGCTTCAAAGGGCTCTAAATGATCCCAGCCAAGGAAGAAGGGTCTTATCTAGCGAAACAATCTTTTTTTGAAAAATAAAAAATTTGTATACTTTTTAAGCACAAATGCTTGTGTAGCACAGGCTCTGGGATGCACGTCCACGACACTACGAATCATGTCTAAGTTCACTGTCTGTGTACTCTGGCTCAAAAAGGTAGAGTATGGTGAAAAACTCCATCTTATTTTCTCCTACAACTTCAGAATCGTCTGACATTGTTGTTTGTTATCAGCGTTTGACTTACTTGCACTTCCTTAGTCTTTGCGCGTTCGCTTTGTAAACACTGGGTCTGTAGTTCCGCCTACATTCCCCATAACCTTTCGACGTGATTCAATAGTACGTAGTGTCGTGGACGCGCATCCCACAGCCTGTGGTACAAGAGCTTTTGTGCCTAAAAAGTAAACAAATTTTATTTTCCGAAAAAAATGACAGATTGTTTCTCTAGATAAGACCCTTCTTCCTCGGCTGGGATCGTTTAAAGCCTTTTGAAGCTGCATTTAAACTACATTTTGGAAGTTCAAAATCGGGGCACCAATGAGGTCCATTATATGGAGAAAAATCCTGAAATGCTTTCCTCAAAAACCATAATTTTTTATCGACTGAAGACATTAAAACATAAAAAATCTTGGATGATAAGGGGGTGAGTAAATTTTTTGTAAATTGTTGTTGTGAAAGTGGAGTTCCCCTTTAATAGCCTTTTCTTACAGCAGCTGGAATAATTAGGGGCCAAGCACCGAAGATTGGTTCCAAAAATTGAAGTCCAACATTCAAAAATCGTAAGGTTTAGTTTTTTTTCTATAAATTTTTTTATAGAAATTTTTTTTATTGGCTCAGATCATCTTCAGACCATGCTGGCAAAAAGTTATGGCATTCAAGTTAATTAGTCAAACCGTTTTTGAATAACTCACGAACAATTTCTAAGAAAAGCAGGCAAAAATGGTTGCGATGCTATATCTCCACAACGGTTTGGCGTATTGAGACCAAACTTGGTGTGTGACATAACAAGCATGACCTGAGGCTACCTGCAGTGTTTCGGCACAGTGCCACCTAGTGGTCAGGAGATATAGAAAATGGATATTTTTGCTTATAACTTCTGAATGGTTAGGCCAAAAATCACAAAACCAGTCTCTTCAGATTCGGAGCATCATGCCGAGTCCAACCATATCCGATTTTCCCATGTCAGCCATTTTGGGTGTCGGCCATATTGAATTTTGTCCAAAAATGCTATATTTTATGAACGCATTGACGTATAATTACGAAACTGGGTATGTGTCTTCGGCACCAAGCCCTGACAGTACTCAAAAAGTTTGGGGGCAGCGCCACCTTGTGGTCAAAAGTTATAAAGAAATTTACAAAAATGCTAATAACCTGCTTACATTAACCTATTGTAATGAAACTGATCTCAATAGATACCTTGCGTCAAGCTGAGAACATTGATACCCATTATGCCAATATTGGCCAAACATCCTGTCAGCCATTTTGATTAATGTTGAAAACCTACTTTTTCGAACTCCTCCTAGACCATTAGTCCGATCTTCACCAAATTTGACTCAGATCATCTTCAGACCTTGCTGACAAAAAGTTATGGATTTCGTGTCGATAGTCGAAATGGTTTCCATTTAGCGCATCAACAAATTTGATGGAAAGATGCCAAACTACATCTGAGGCTGTATCTATGTATCTATGAACCTTTGACATATTGACACCAAATTTTAAAAGTGCTGTTGTCACCTCACACTGACCACGCCACATCAATTTGGTAACGGCGCCACCTATTGGTCAGAAGTAATACACCATTCATTAAACATTAATAATGAAATTTCCAAAAATGCTAATAACTTCTGATTGCATTAGCCTATTGCAACAAAACTGGTCTCAAAATATTCCTTGGCTCAAGCCGACAACATACATACCAATTATACCATAGTTGGCCAAACTTTCTTTCTGCCATTTTGATTAATGTACAAAACCTACTTTTTCAAACTCCTCCTAGACCGTTGGTCTGATTTACACCAAAATTGACTCAAATCATCTTCAGACTGTGCTGACTTAAAGTTATGGATTTCATGTCAATAGACAAAACCATTTTCGTACAGCGCCACTACACATTTCTGGCATGATGCCAAAATGACTCTGAGGCTGTATCTCTGTAAAGCTTTGACATAATGACACCAAAATTTGTGTGTGTCATTGTCACTTCACATGTCACATCAATTTGAAAACAGTACCACTTGTTGGTCAAAAGTGATAAGCCATTAAATTGTATTGCTATTGGTTGTATTTATAATTTTTCAGCCATTTCAACTGATATCATTCTAAAATGGCTTTAATTACTCATTGCTGTAGTCGGTCTGTTGCTCCTTGCCGTGCTTAGCTCCACATTCTGCCTCTTTTGTGCTTGGCCCCGCAATTGCTGCTTGCAGCTATATTTACATTTAACATTTTGATGGCAGATTGTAATCCAGAAAGGACAATGCCACAATCATCAGTGACAACTTGAGATTCACCCGTAGTCACCAGCAGTCCACAGGTAATGCTAATACACATATACATAGTCACACAATACCGATGTTGTTAAGATTAACATTTTAAGAACAAAGTGAAACAATAATAATTTGCATGGTTTGGTGTGATATGAGCTGAGCAATCGTTATCACGATTTGAAGCGCGATGCATTGTAATGCTTTTCCCCCCTCAGTTGGTCAGAAAAGTGACAGAAATGTTACTTACTTGATCAGGTGATAATATTCTGTGAAAATTCCTATTTGAGTCATACTTCCAAGACGTATAAAATCTGTGATTCCAAGGTGTGGATAATCCACACATACTCCTCAAAACATTAGATTAGATTCATCTGCACGCAAGAATATATTTCCTGCAATTGCAGGTTTCAAACAGAGATGGCGTCAAAGAGGCGAAACGTATGAACTGCAGCTTTAATATCTAAGTAATTTTGCTTCTCAAATAAATTTATCTTGATTTAAGAATGTTTAGATATTTGCACTGGAAAATAAGACAAAATAGCAAATAAGATACACATTTTTGCAGCGTATGCACTGCATCTGAATATATTTTATTGTGGAGACATAACAACATCCTCTTGCAGAAAGTTAATACTTTGAAACATTCATAGCAAGTATTATATTTAGACAATAATATTGTTTTAACATATCCTTTGCAAAATACATTGTAGAATGATCTACTTACTGTTTGTATGATTATCGAATTGTAATTCCAGTCTATGGTTTAGAATTTTGTACATAATTTCACTTAAATCCTTGTGAAAATTTTCATTAAATGCATCATCTTCTTCAGTAGTATGTCCTCTCTTGATATATAGGCTTGTCTTTGAATCATAATATCCAATTATGATGTCATCCAGCATAAATGTGACACTATATTCAGGAAAGGGTGATTGTCCATTAATGTAAGTTGCAAGCATCTGTAAAGAGTGAGAACCTGTGAGAAACAACAACCAAAACAATTGATACAACTGAATACATGTGAAGTGCTCAGAGAATAGATTCAACGTACGCCGTTTTGCAATTTGGGAAAATATGACTTCCATTTTAATTAGACTCTCGCAGGTCTATAACTTTATGTAGAATTTAGCAGGGTTTCATTTCATAAACTGATTGTAAAAAACATTTAAGATGGCTGACAAGGTGGCACTGACAAGATCTTCATAAGCAAAACAGAATAAAATATAGCATTTAGTAGATCATATATTTGAATCTGTTGACTTGCATGTGGTACACATCAATGTGACAGATCGCAAATGGAATATACATTCCAAATATGAAAAAAGAGCATTGATTGTAATGTCTCATATAATGAACAAGATGCAGGGTTAAAGTCTCAAAGAGAAAGCATTGTGTTGTTATTTGTTAAATAACTACTCACATTTACTTTAAAACTAAAAATGGCAATAATACATTTTCCAGCTGTAGTCATCAGAGAACTTACCCTTTGAAACAGCTGTTGGTAGTAAAAGCACAAAAAGGAGCAGAATTTTGTCCATGTTTAGCAGTATCTATGTTCAAGAAACTAACTGGAAAATCAAGTTTGTGCATATCTTAATACCATGACGTAAATACTTCAGTTTTAGTTTTACACTTCATTTCTGTGCAATCAACATAGCCGAAATATGTTTCTCATTTGTATTACAACCTCAAAAATGTGCAGTTTTATCATGCATTTTTCAGACACATTTGCCCTTCAAGGTTCAGATTTTATTCTGGGAACCCTAACCCATAAATGTGAATAACAGTGGTTTGAGACTCAACAAGTGTTGCCTTGTTTTGTTGTTTGTCTACTGTATCTTAACATCTATCTACAAGGTAAGTCAAGAATTGTTGGCATTCAGACTACAGATCAAAACTGCAAATACAGTGGCATTCATGGAAGTAAAAAAATAACTTCTCCTTTAAAAAATGATGGTGAACCAATAACAGGCAACCAGTAGCACATGTCAGTGGTGAAGATTGCCTTTTTTCTTATATGAGTTTAAAAAGGAAAGCCTGTGTAGGTGCAAGTTAAAAAAAATATTGGATAAAGCCTGTAAGTTATTTGTAGTTATGTGTATGCATTTTTTGTTTGTTAATTTTTTGTCGGATTTTGAATTTAATTATTTGTAATTATTTATCAAATAACTTGTTTTTCTATTTTTTTTTTAAGTATATGGTATATTTTAATATTTTATATATTGTATATTTTAAATAAAACAAAACAATCTTTTACTTTTTTTTTTTTTTGATAGATATCTGCCTTTATATACATTCAGTTGAAGTGTTTCTAAACAAAAATCCCTGCTTTATTTAACACAAAATAGGCTGAATTGGAAATGAAAAATTAGTGTAGGTAGCATAAAGGTACTGCAACCAACACTGGATGATACATTTATTAATAATCTAATTTTATGTTTCACCTGACCCTTCAGATCTGTTATTGCCAGTCTAACAAAACGTAAATGGTGTCACAATGTCACTATTGAATCTGAACAGTAGGTGGCAGTAGAGCAAACGTGAACAACAAAAACTGAAATTAATTGTAGAGGTATTTATCTGATGTTACTTTATGGCTGTGACAAAGAGAGAAAAAGTTTCTACTTTGAAAATAACCAATAACCAATAGCAGGTTGGTTCTAAAAATGTCATATATAAATTCTAATATAAATAGAATAGAAATAGAAATAGAAAATTGTATTTGTTTCTAAAGCAAATCATATGAAATCATACTTGTTTAACAGATGTTGGAACTGATAACAAATAAATTGTTCACCTTGTTCTCAAGCTAGTGAATATTACAGATCATGAAAATATTGTCATCTAAAGCAACACTGAGTGTTCGGTAGTCAGGTAACAAAGTATGAAGCAAGTCTTACAAGTTTTATTTCCTGGAGAATGTCAGGTCAAAACAAAATGCATCAAGACACACCTTTCTGTTACATGACACCATGGCTAAATCTGACTTATCTAAGCTTGTTGATGACAATCCAAGTAATGAAAAAAACATCAGTCAGTTGACCTTAACAAAGCTGTAGGTACACACACTACATATTGAAATAATGACCATGAAAGGAATATATACATATGCCACTGCTATTATGGAAACTAAGCAATTATATTCTAATTATACATATTATTATCATCTGTACTTTCCAGTATTATATGCAACAATAATACATATTTACTTTACTCACATCTCTAATTATGTTTAATCCACTTTGTCTTCAGTTGCTGAAAACTGAAATTAGAATTAAATATTGATTAAAAAACACAGCTATTATGCAATCTAAGCAATTTCATTCCATTAATAAATATTACTATCTGTATTTTCTACTATAAATCTTAATTTACTTTACCATTAAACCAGTTTTATCCACGTTGTCTTCACTTGCTGAAAATTAAGTTTAAATAATGGTTAGGAAATTACAAAAAGGACAAATGAATGTTGTTATTCTTCATGCAAATTAATGTCATATTATGCTGTAGAGCTAAAACATTTACAGAAAAAAATACACAAACTACACAGAAAATACTCACTAGAAGAAGAAGATTAGCCACTTGTAGAAGAAGCTACAATAAAACACAGGAACATTTTAAAAGGTAATTATTTTATTTATGTGTAGTCTAGGACATGTATTACCTGAGTGACGCCTTCTCCTCCATTTAATAATGGCGACCGTAGTTATCAACACCAGTCCCAATGCCAATACCACAAGCACTAAGGAAATCACCTGCTTAAATGTTTCCCCTGGAAATTCTGAAGTATGACAATATTCTTCTATCAGATATAACACTTGATTGCTAGTTGCATTTTGTTTTTATACAAAAATAGTCCCACAAAAGAATGAAGCCAATCATGTTTCAAGACAAACATTAAATAAATGATCTAAAGTCCTTACCCAACTCAATGTCCAGTTTGTTGTCCAGACTGAGGTGTGTGGCAGAGCAGGTGTATTTGTGTTTGTCTGCAGCACTGATCTCCAGACTCTTCCTCATCTGGTACGTCCCGTCAACATTGGGCAACAGATCTTGTCCAGTGATCTCATGATCAGCTACAACCTGTCCATCTCTGAGCAGGGTCAGGTTGATGTGACGAGGGTAAAATCCTGTTGCCAAACAACTCACACAAAACCCTCCAGAATCTGAGTTTGCTTTCTGGATGAATCTGACTCTGGGTTTCACTGTCCAGGACAGGACAAATGTATTATCTTATTGTAGTACTTTAGACAAGTCTGTATTTTGTTAAAAAATGACATATTTTTATGTTATATGAAATAAGAGAACATGTTGGAGACTTACCTTTCCTCTTTACCTTTGGTCCTCTCTTTTTAAGGAAAGCCCTAAGAGTATTTAGGCAGTTTGGGTAGACTAAAACCTCATGATACCACAAAGACACTTGTAGAACCGGGTCTGTTTCCTGTTTTGTATATTTTAATGCACTGTTATATGTAAACTTGCCATCAAAATACTGTAGCTCTCCTGTAGTAGAGCCACTAACTGCATTCTTAGTGATCAGTCGTCCTGGCATGTCATTGTCCAGCAGTTCACAAAGACCCAATAACTGGTAAACTACCAGACCTGTTAAGACAGCAAAAACCGAAGATGTTGAAACAGACTCCATCATCTGCTATTAAATTAAATTAACTTACTGTCTGTATGATTTTCAATTCTTGATCTTTTCTCAAGACACACATATAAATCTTTTCCTAAAGAGTCATTGTCCCCTAGGTCAAGCAAATCATCTTCATTTGTAGTATTTCCTCTTGGAACGCAAATCCCCGAATGACAGTACTGTATTATCATGTCATCCAACATAAATGTGGCACTAAACTCAGGAAATTGAGTGTTTCCTTTAATGTATGTTACAAGCACCCAGAAAGAGTGAGAACCTGCTGTGAAAAATAATATAAGAGTCTAAAATTAGGCTATATAGTGTAATAAAATTAAATTCCCTCAATCAAAACAAAACAATGACTGCTAACAATAGCCTTCTCAAAACAAAGTGACATTAGTTTAATACAAAATTAGTTTAATCTGCTTCACTTTTCATCAAACCCTAAATCTTTGTCCTACTGGTTGAAACAGATGTTGGAATTAAAAGCACCCACAAAAAAATAAATATCTTGATCATCTTGTTCTCATCTCGCATGCAAATAGGAATATTGCAAGCTCTGTAAGAGAAACTTTGCACAACTGTGAGCTATTTCCTTGAACAGCAACTTATCAGTCAAAAACTGAGGGAGGCTGTCTCAGAGTCTCAGACATACATCATTTCAACACCTTATTGTGTAACAAGAACTTTTGTTACTGTTTTAAGTAATCCTGTGATTCTTTTTTAATTTCACTAATTATTTTAATATGTATAATCTATTTACTAGTTCTTCTTTATTAGGCCTAATACTAATAATTTTAATAATAAATCTGAAAAGGATCAGGGCCAAAACAGTTTTTCAGGATTGCTAAAACACTACAACCAGTCTTTTGAACTAAAATTTTAAAACCATAATGCCATTTTTCACAAAGCACACCCATTTCCCTGAACTATAAACACTATTCCCCTGCTTTAACACACAAGTTCAGATTTGGTGAACTGTTACTGCAAAACTCTACACACAAATCCCTACAATTTTCAGTGCTTACACCAAGTGGAAACACTAGGAGTAAGGTTGGGTATCATTCAACAATTTTTGATACCGGTGCCGATACGATACCTTGACTTTGATACCGGTTCCTAAGCAATACTTTTTTCTATACCAATTTTATTAAATCAATTTTAACAAGATTACATTATCTCAAAATATTTTTTTCAGCTTATTTATACAGATTCAAAGACTCCTGATCCTCTACACAAAGGAGCAAAAAATATCCAACACAATAAATCAGTGAAGATCATTTTAATAAAGCTCAAAAAGCTTTACACATATGTTTACACATCAGTTTACACATATGTTAGGCTACATTCACAATATTGCATGTTCGTTTTAAAATGCATACCTCAGACAGAATCATAATTTCTATTCATTTTCCACTAATTCCACTAATTTACTGATAAGCACTAGCGCCTTCCAGCGCTGTCTGCCGGTATGTATATATATATATATATATATATATATATATATTCTCTCTTCTGCAATCGCTGTTCTGACTCAGAGGACATAATATATTTCAACATTAAACGGAAGTTATAGCAAACACTCGCTGGTGGTTTACAGTTTTTCTCAATTGCTTAAACACATTTCTTGAAATTATGCCTCGCTTTTGCAAAACTCTAAACACAAATCGGTAACTTCTAACTCAATTCTCCAAACTTACTATATTCAGGTCAAAATGAAGTTCTCCACTCAAAACAACTCAATCTTGCTGAAAAAAACAAACTTTGCTCTCGCACACACTACAACACAGTTTTACACACTGATGAGATCAATTCAAAACAATACTACAAAAACTGGTAATAAGTGTTGCTTGGGAAAAAAAATTCACATGATGAACACACCAAATGTATGCATTTGCAAGTGTTTTAATCCTTAATTTATTGTAGTGTAGAGTACAGCACAAAACAGCAAACAACAACAAAAATAATTATTCTGCCCCAGCATCCTGTCTTTGGTCTGGGACAGGCCAAAGAACCTCCTCAACATCACAGACTAAATTGACCCTGGACAGACAGCAGGGGTAAAATCCTCTTGCATGCCTGACACAACCCTGGCACGCACAGTGTTGGGGAGTAACTAGTTACATGTAACGGAATTACGTAATTTAATTACAAAATAAATGTAATTGTAATTAGTTACAGTTACTGAGAAAAAATGTGTAATTAAATTACAGTTACTTTTGAAAAATGCCAGTGATTACAAAGGGGATTACATTAGAATTTTTTTCACACACCCACCCCCACTTACAGATTTAATTGACTTCTTTCATAAATTGCATTGAATGTTCCAAAATGAGACACCAATGTTTCAGGAGTTTAGGACACAGAATAGGACACATGCTTATTCGATAACTGTTTTATTTCCTATTTGGGTTTATGCATAAACTTTATTTTTTAAGATAGTGCTAGTGTTTTCTGTCGTAACTATGCAAACATTTGATTTCAAACCCAGTATCATAGCTATTAAACTATTTCTTGTTATGATGTTATGTTATGATCTTGTTATGACATATAGAGCAACTGCGCTCACGGTGACCCAAGTTCGAGTCCCATCTCGAGGTCCTTTGCCGATCTCGCTCCCCTCTCTCCTCCCAGCTCTTTCCTTTCATCTCTCTACTGTCCTATCACAATAAATGGCATAAAAAGCCCAAAAAAGTAAGTAAAAAAAAAAAAAAAAGTCTGAATTTGTGGTGGCTGTGCTTTAAATTGAATTATCACACAGCTCAGGCTCATTCAGGGCAATTTAAGTCAGTGCTATATGCTTGATAATTTTTCTTGGCGGAAGCTTTGCGTTTGGTTAGCTAATAAAAATGAAAGCTTAATTCAATATTATGTGGACAGTTTCTTAATTCCGTCATCCTGGTATCATGGACTTGCTCTATTGTTTCATACAAACGCAGCTGCTGCCTTTTTTTTTGTACACTGTAATGGATTATAAGATAACAAACAAACTTAATTATTTATGTGGTAAAATGTTGTGTAAGAAAACTGGTTTGACTGCACTGTATCCCTAAAATGTCTAGTTTGAAATTGCTGTTTGCTAGCAACTGATTTCTTCATTGAAGCTTTGCGTTCAGATATTTCAGCTCAGATCAGTGTTTCGTGTCTAATAATTTTGACACGAAACATCTAAATCTATCAAGCAGCTATGTAACAAGTGAGGTAATGTACATTCAGCCAGTTGTTATAGCAAAATAAAGATGTATATTATCCCTTACTTATTATAATCTTAATTCAAATGATAAAGGATTTTGAAAGTCTGACAGTAATCAGTGATTTTGAAAAGTAATCAAAAAGTAATTAAAAGTAATAAGTTACATTACTTTAATAAAGTAATTGAAAAGTTACACTACTTATTACATTTTAAATCAAGTAACTTGTAATCTGTAACCTATTACATTTCTAAAGTAACCTTCCCAACACTGGGCACGCATCAACTAAAATATATAAGATTGCTTGTTTTCTTTCCCTTGCCCTTCCTATTTCTCTTCCATGTTGTTGTCGTCCTCCTCCTCCTCTTCCTCTTTTACCTCCTACTTTTCCTCTTCGGAATTACACATTACTGTATGCAGGATATTGATTGAAAAAGACCAAATAGGATTCACAGTTACACTTTTACTAGTGGTCTGACAAAAAAAAAAAAAAATCAAGATAAAAAAAAATATACAAAATGAAAATACATTACAAAGTCATTGTGAAATAGAAAAGAAAAAGGAAATATGGGCAAAGGAAGAAATATAAATTAGAAAGTCCACTGTCAGAATGTGTAACTCTTGTGTTGTCCTCTGTCTATATATGCTTTCCAAATGAAGGTTCATGAGATGTTGAGATGTACCTTTGAGCTATTTCAGAGAACTGCTTTATCACTGGTTGATCTGTAGTCTCTACATTAATGAAAGTCAATATTCACTTGAACAACTCATGACAAATTTACAAAAAGTCTAATAGAAATGTGTAGAATATGCTCGACAGTTTATGACAACTAGATCAAAAATTTTGCATTTACTGTAAAGACATATACGATGAGGTAAGACTGTAACAGAGAGAACTATATACATGTAATACATTTTGAGCAACATGACAGTAGGAACTGGTAATGTAGGAAACCACAGACAAATCAGTTGCATATTCAGCTGCATGAATGTACCAAAGCAAACACAAGTTCTTCAAAAAAAAATTAGAAAAAAATTATGATGTGCACAAGTGACTAGATGATGTGGAGGTTGAACAAGTAGTTTTGAGAATTTAATTTCTGAGCTGAGAAATGCACCAAACTGTAAGCTGACTTTGCCCTTTTATCTAAATCGAAGGTTCTGATTGGTGTGTGATAAATTTAGACTCCTAGTGTTTCCACTTGGGTAATTGTGTGCTAATTGAGCTCCAACTTTACAGACTTGAGTGAGCAATATTGAATGTTAGTGCTTTCTAAATGACCATATTGTCTAAGCACTGAGAAATGTAGGGATTTGTATGTAGAGTTTTGCAGTAACAGTTCACCAAATCTGACTCATGTGTTATAGTAGGGGAATTGTGTTTATTGTTCAGGGAAATGGGTGTGCTTTTTAAAAAAATGGCATTACGGTTTTGAAATTTTAGTTCAAAAGAGTGGTTATAGTGTTTTAACAATCGAGAAAAACTGTAAAATGAGTTTTGAGTAAAAGCGGAATATAAATATTATTTATTGTATTATGTAGCATGACGCACACTTTCGGTCGTGTAGTATGAACAGATATCTTTTCTGAAATGCCAGTATGGATGAGGATTGTGTTAACTTTTTAAACAAAAACGCACCAGTGTAAACATACCCTTACATCTAAGGGGGCTGTACGCTACAGCCTCACGTGTGAGCCACATCTCTGAGTGTAACCGGTGTAAACTAGCAGGTGTGTTCGACTTTGTCGCGGCTCTGTGCAGGATCAAGAGAGCTATTAGAGAGCAGACTGCTTATGCTTTCGGATCGCTCTCGCGGATGACACACACAAACCATCACATGAATAGACATTTATAAGAACCAGTTGATCACTGATGTGCTTACAGTATTTCTCAATTGCTTAAACACATTTCTTGAAATTATGCCTCGCTTTTGCGAAACTCTAAACACAAATCCGCAACTTCTAACTAAATTCTCAGAACGTCCTATATTCAGGTCAAAATGAAGCTCTCCACTCAAAACAAATCAATCTTGCTGAAAAAAACAAGCTTTGCTCTCAGACATGACACACAAACCCTCAAAAACACACACTACAACACAGTTTTACACACTGATGAGATCAATTCAAAACAATACTACGAAAACTGGTAATAAGTGTTGCTTGGAAAAAAAAAATCACATAATGAACACAACAAATGTATGCATTTACAAGTGTTTTAATCCTTAATTTATTGTACTGTAGAGTACAGCACAAAACAGCAAACAACAACAAAAATAATTATTCTGCCCCAGCATCCTGTCTTTGGTCTGGGACAGGCCAAAGAACCTCCTCAACATCACAGACTAAATTGGCCCTGGACAGGCAGCGGGGGTAAAATCCTCTTGCATGCCTGATCCAACCCTGGCACGCATCAACTAAAATGTATAAGACTGTTTGTTTTCTTGCCCTTCCTATTTCTCTTCCACATTGTTGTCGTCGTCCTCCTCCTTCTTCTCCTCCTCTTCCTCTTTCACCCCCTACTCTTCGTCTTCGAAATTGCATATTACTGTACCCGCATACTGATACTGTTACGAATCTGGTCGGTGTTCCGTGGTCCGCTCACCACCAGATGTCACTCTCACCCTATCTTCACACACTGACTGTTGCATTACACCCCGGACTACGTCTCCCAGTGTCCATCGCGCTGATTGCGTCAGCACCCGTGACCAGTCAGCAGCGCTATAAAAGCCCCGGTCTTTCCCCTCGCAAGCCACAGAGTATTGTTGTTGTGTTTCATTGGTTAGCGTTCCTAGTTTCCCTTGTTCCCGTGTTTTTCCCGTGTTTTGTTTCCTCGCCTGGCTTCCCCGTCTTGACTGTCTCGCCGCCTGCCTACTGGACTCTTGCTCGTTTGCTTGGATTATTCTCTACGTCTTGCCTGTGATATACCTGTTTGCTTCTGTTTGACCCTGCCTGTACGACCATGTATCTGTCTCATCCCTTTAATAAAAGCTCGCACATGGATCCGCTCGCCTCTCGCCTCACTCACTCAGTTACAGAATACTCCGTCACAACAGGATCCAGCAGCTTTCACCCCGAACATTCGTTGGATATGGACACAGACAGGATTCTTTTTCGGATTAAACAAGGACCACGCACACTCAAGCAACACATCCGTGAGTTTTTGGCCATTTCAAACCATTCCACCCTCCTGGACTGTATCATAATTGAAATATTCTGCGATGGCATAAATGATCCTTTAAAAACAAGACTGAGACGCGAGGGTCCGCGCTCATCCCTGGCTGACTTTTTGGACTTTGCTCTGTTGTGTGTGGGCTCGCCGTTTACTGTGGGCGTCGCGGATGAGGAGCATGACGCCACGGAATCGCTCACTGCCTGGCTCGCTCGTGAAATGGCGGCCACGCTGGAGCGCGCTCAAGCAATGGCGACGGCTACGGATAGCGCTCATCTAATGGCAGCGACAGCTGTTCCCGTTCACAAGATGGCGGCCGCGCCGGGGCGCGTTCATACTATGGCGGCGACGGCGGAGCCCGTTCACAAAATGGCGGCGAAAATGGAGCTCCGTCACGTCACAGCTGCTATATCAGAGCCATATAAAGTCACAGCTGCATTTCCTGAGTCAAGTCAAGTTGCAGCTATGTTTCCCGAGTCAAGTCAAGTTTCCGAGTCCAGTCAAGCTGCAGCTGCGTTCCCTGAGTCAAGTCAAGTTTCCAAGTCAAGTCAAGTTGCAGCTGTGTTTCCTGAGTCAAGTCAAGTTTCCAAGTCAAGCCAAGTTGCAGCTGCATAATCCTGAGTCAAGTTTCGAGTTGAGTCAAGTTGCAGCTGCATTCCCTGAATCAAGTCAAGTTTCCAAATCAAGTCAAGTTGCGGCTGTGTTTCCTGAGTCCAGTCAAGTTACAGCTGCGTTTCCTGAGTCAAGTCAAGTTTCTGAGTCCAGTCAGGTCGCGGCTGTTGTTCCTGAGTCAAGTCAAGCTACAGCTGCTGTTCCAGTGACAAGTCAAGTTAAAGCTGTGTTTCCTTTGTCAAGTCAAGTCAGAACTGTTGTTCCTGTGTCAAGTCAAAATACAGCTGTCGCTTCTGTCTCAAGTCAAGTTACAGCCATCTTTCCTGAACCAAGCACGGTCAAGATGGCCGCCACGCCAGAGCCACTGGACAAGATGGCCGCCACGCCTGAGCCACTGCACAAGATGGCCGCCATGCCAGAGCCTGTCGCCAAGATGGCCGCCACACCAGAGCCTGTCGCCAAGATGGCCGCTGTCTCCAAGCCACTCCACAAGATGGCCGCCTTTCCAGAACCCGTGGTCAGTACTCGGACGCCATCTGTGGTCATGATGGCCCACGTGCTGGACTCACCCCTAATGGCGGTATGGGCAGCTAAAATGGCGCTTCATCACGTCATGGCTGCTACCCCTGAGTCGAGTCAAGCTACGGCTGCTGTTCCAGTATCAAGTCAAGCCTCAACGTTCAGTCAAGCCAAAGCTGTAGTTCCTGAGTCAAGCAAGTATACAGCTGTTGTTCCAGTGTCAAGTCAAGTTACAGCTGTGTCTCCCAGGCCAAGCCAAGCTAAAGCCGCTCCTCCAAGGTCAAGTCAAGTTACAGCCATGTAGCTCCTGAGTCCAAGTCAAGCTTCCAAGTCCAGTCAAGCTTCCAAGTCCAGCAACGTCAAGGCGGTCGTTCCTGCGTCAAGCAACATCAAGGCGGTAGTTCCTGCGTCAAGCAACGTCAAGGCCGTCGTTCCTGCGACAAGCAACGTCAAGGCCGTCGTTCCTGAGTCAAGTAAAGTCATTGTTGATCTTCACAAGCCAAGTGAAGTCAGGGCCGCTCCTCCTAAGTCAAGCAGGGTCACAGCCATGGTTCCTAAGTTAAGCAAGGTCACAGCCATGGTTCCTGAGTTAAGCCAAGTCAGAGCTGTTGTTCCTGAGTCAAGTAAAGTCATTGATCTTCACAAGCCAAGTCAAGTCACTGCTGATCTTCGTGAGCCAAGTCAAGTCACTGCTGATCTCCAAGAGTCAAGTCAATTCACTCCTGGTCTTCACAAGCTAGGTCAAGTCACAGCTAATCTCCACGAACCAAGTCAAACCACAGCTGATCTTCATGAGCCAAGTGAAGTTATTGCTGCTGTTCCAGAGTCAAGTCACGTCCCGCCTGACGGCCCAGAGTCAAGTCACATCCCGCCTGACGGCCCAGAGTCAAGTCACATCCCGCCTGACCGCCCAGAGCTCGTCCGTCTCGTCTGACCGCCCAGAGCCTCGCCCTGTCTCGTCTGACCCCAGAGCCTGCCCTGTCTCGTCTGACCGCCCAGAGCCTCGCCATGTCTCGTCTCGTCTGACATCCCAAGGTCACGGCCTATCATGATGGCCAGCATACTGGATCCACCACTAGTGTCAGTGCGGGCAGCCAACATCCCAGTGGCATTAGCGCCTTCTGAATCCACCAGTAAGGAGACCCTACCTCCCGCTGCTGCTCTTCCTTTAATGGCGGTTGCCACTTGGTGTGTGTGGGCTGCACACTGTGTCCCTGAGGTTGTGCAGTGGTCACGTCAAGTCAAGTCAAGTCAAGTCATCTTTATTTATATACCGCCTTTAACAATACAGAATTGTGACAAGGCGGCTGTACAGTATTAAATAGGAAACAGTACATCAACAATGCCAAAGGCAACAGTAAACACTCACATTTTAGGTAAAGGTAGTTAATCAAAAATAATAAAATAAAATGCAATATTGTGTTAAGAGAAATTGTCCCCAACTAAGCAAGCCAGAGGCGACAGCGGCAAGGAACCAAAACTCCATCGGTGACAAATGGAGAAAAAAACCTTGGGAGAAACCAGGCTCAGTCGGGGGGCCAGTTCTCCTCTGGCCAAAAGTTCCCGTGGTCTTGTGCCGACAGCGTCTAGGTGATGTGGTCTTCACTGTGGATCCGTCTCTGGGGCTCATCTAGTTGATGTGGACTCCGCTGACATTCAGGGCTGTAGAGGTCGTCTCTAGGTGCTGATCCACCATCTGGGCTGGGTTCGGACTGGATCCGGGGACTGCAGTGACCATCTGATCTGGATACGGACTGGATCTGGTGGTTAATGTGACCTCGGAATAAGAGAGAAACAGACTAATATTAGCGTAGATGCCATTCTTCTGACGATGCACTGAGTACATCGGGTGTTATGGGAAGTGTTCCTGGTTCCGGTTGACCTAATTAGTGCAGCCTAACAATCCTTTAACGGATTTGAATTATAGGAATATGTTGATTTGTTATGTGTAAGCAAGGTTAAAGAGATGGGTCTTTAATCTAGATTTAAACTGACAGAGTGTGTCTGCGTCCCGAACATTGTAGGGTAGATTGTTCCAGAGTTTGGGCGCTAGATAAGAAAATGATCTCCCGCCCGCGGTTGATTTTGATATTCTCGGTATTATCAAGTTGCCAGAGTTTTGAGAACGCAGCGGACGTGAGGGACTATAATGTGATAAGAGCTCGCTCAGGTACTGAGGAGCTAAACCATTCAGGGCTTTGTAAGTAATTAGCAAGATTTTAAAATCTATACGATGTTTAATAGGGAGCCAGTGCAGTGTAGACAGAACCGGGCTAATATGATCATACTTTTTGGTTCTAGTAAGAACTCTAGCTGCTGCATTTTGGACCAGCTGGAGTTTGTTTATTAAGCGAGCAGAACAACCACCCAATAAAGCATTACAGTAATCTAACCGTGAGGTCATAAATGCATGAATTAATGTTTCAGCATTTGACATTGAGAGCATAGGTCGTAGTTTAGATATATTTTTGAGATGGAAAAATGCAGTTTTGCAAATGGTAGAGATGTGGTTTTCAAAGGAAAGATTACCATCAAATAGCACACCTAGGTTCCTAACTGATGACGAAGAATTGACAGAACAGCCATCAAGTATTAGACAGTGTTGTAGGTTATTACACGCTGAGGTTTTAGGCCCAATAATTAACACCTCTGTTTTTTCAGAATTTAGCAGTAAGAAATTACTTGTCATCCAATTTTTTAACTCAACTACACAATCCATTAGTTTTTCAAATTGGTACGTTTCGCCTGGCCGCGAAGAAATATAGAGCTGGGTATCATCAGCGTAGCAGTGAAAGCTAACACCATATTTCCTGATGATATCACCCAAGGGTAACATGTAAAGCGTAAAGAGTAATGGCCCTAGTACTGAGCCTTGCGGTACTCCATACTGCACTTGTGATCGATATGATACCTCTTCATTTACTGCCACGAATTGATGGCGGTCAGATAGATACGATTTGAACCATGCCAATGCACTACCACTAATGCCAACATAATTCTCAAGTCTATTCAAGATAATGTTGTGATCAACAGTATCGAACGCAGCACTAAGATCCAGTACTAACAGAGAGAATCATGATCGGATGATAGGAGCAGATCATTTGTAACTCTAATAAGAGCAGTCTCAGTACTATGGTACGGTCTAAAACCTGACTGGAAATCCTCACAGATATCATTTTTCTGTAGGAAGGAAGATAATTGTGAGGATACAACCTTTTCTGCTCTGCCTCCTGCTCTGTCCTGGAGGGCTTCTGCGCCTCTTGCTCTGCCCTGGAGGCCTCCTGCTCCGCCCGGGAGGGCTTCTGCGCCTCCTGCTCCGCCTCCTGCTCCACCCGGGAGGGCTTCTGCGCCTCCTGCTCCGCCCTGGAGGGCTCCGGTGCCTCCTGCTCCACCATGGAGGGCTCCTGCGCCCTGGAAGGCCTCCGCCCTGCCGGTCCTGCCTCAGTCTCCTGGCTCTCCCACCTCTCCCCAGGACTATTTTTCGGTTGGAGCGTCTGGAAGCCGCTCCTTGGGGGGGGGGCTATGTTACGAATCTGTTCGGTGTTCCGTGGTCCGCTCACCACCAGATGTCACTCTCACCCTATCTTCACACACTGACTGTTGCATTACACCCCGGACTACATCTCCCAGTATCCATCGTGCTGATTGCGTCAGCACCCGTGACCAATCAGCAGCGCTATAAAAGCCCCGGTCTTTCCCCTTGCAAGCCACAGATTATTGTTGTTGTGTTTCATTGGTTAGCGTTCCTAGTTTCCCTTGTTCCTGTGTTTTTTCCCGTGTTTTTCCCGTGTTTTGTTTCCTCGCCTGGCTCCCCCATCTTGACTTGTTCCTGTGTTTTTCCCGTGTTTTTCCCGTGTTTTGTTTCCTCGCCTGGCTTCCCCGTCTCGACTGCCGCCTGCCTACTGGACTCTTGCTCGTTTGCTTGGATTATTCTCTACGTCAGCGTTTCTCAACTCCAGTCCTTGCGCCCCCCCGCTATGCTTATTTTGCGTGTCTCTTCTAGTTAACACACCTGATTCAGATAACCAGCTCGTTATCATGAGCTACGTGCATGAACTGTGTTCCGATTGACATGATCCCTACATAGTGTTCATTGCTCCCTGCTCCCTGAGTTTGCTTCACTTCGGAACGTTCCTTTATGGATTTGCGCTGCGCCGCTGCCTGCAGCGTCTTCACACACAGACGAAACTTACTAGAGAAGTGTGAAATGTGACATCATATACTTCTGTAAATAAATACAATTTAAATTCACCTCTCGCACTCTTTAATGCCCTTTGAATGGAACGTATACACTCGTTTCGAACGGGAATCATGGCGGAATATCTGGTGATGTCCACTTCGCAGGGCACTTCATGGTCGAATAGAACAATTGCCGTACGTGATAAGAGATACATTCAAAATTAGCATAGTGGGGGGGCGCGAGGACTGGAGTTGAGAAACGCTGCTCTACGTCTTGCCTGTGATATACCTGTTTGCTTCTGTTTGACCCTGCCTGTACGACCATGTATCTGTCTCGTCCCTTTCATGGCAAATTCATGGCAAATTTACAAAAAGCCTAATAGAAATGTGTAGAATATGCTTGACAGTTTGAGACAACTAGATAAAAAATTTAGCATTTACTGCAAAGACATATACGATGAGCTAATGACTTGATGTTTTGAGGGGTAAGAACTGTATACATGTAATACATTTTGAACAACATGACAATAGGAACTGATAATGTAAGAAAACCGCTGACAAATCAGTTGCATAATCAGTTACATGAATGTACCAAAGCAAATGCAACTTGTTAAACAAAAAATAGAAACATTTTATGATGTGCACAAGTGACTAGACGTGGAGGTTGAACAAGTAGTTTTGAGAATTTTATTTCTGATCTGAGAAAGGCAACAAACTGTAAACTGACTTTGGCCCTTTTATCTCCATCGAAGGTTCTGATTGGTGTGTGATACATTTTGACTCCTAGTGTTTCCACTTGAGTAATCGTGTGCTAATTGAGCTCAAACTTCGCAGACTTGACTGAACAATATTGAATGCTAGTGCTTTCTAAATGACCACATAGTGTAAGCACTGAGAAATGTAGGGATTTGTGTGCAGAGTTTTGCAGTAACAGTTCAACAAATCTGACTCATGTGTTAAAGCAGGGGAATAGTGTTCATAGTTCAGGAAAATGGGTGTGCTGTTTGAAAAATGGCATTATGGTTTTGAAATTTTAGTTTAAAAGATTGGTTATAGTGCTATAGCAATCGAGAAAAACTGTAATGTAAAACACTGTGACCACTTCTTCTCCATTCATCATAATGACTTACTGTAAGCCTTTTTTTGTTCAGTGTTACACTTACTACAGACAGTACATAGGCCTACATAAGTGCATTGTAAAATATTTCAGAATATTGTTTTTATACAAAACACACAAATACACGGTACCAAATATATTTTACTGTATTATTCCCACAAAAACAATGTACACAGTGTTCATCCCAACCAACACAAAGTTGCACATAACGTGGTCTACATATACCATCAACAGAAGTATTTACTGAATACAGTTACAGTAAAAAAAAACAAAAAAAACAAAACAAAAAAAAAAAACAGCTATGCTGCATCCTCTCTTCTGTTTCGGTCTGGCCACAGCACCTCATCCACATCACAAGCAATGTTCGCCCTGGCCAAGCAGCGGGGGACATGTCGCCTAGCGTGGCGAATCCAGCCATGAAAAGCATCAACTGCTATATCTCCACATGCATCTTCCATAGCTTGGAGAAGGGGTATACGTGTGTGTGGATTTCGGTCATACACTTTCCATCTCCAGGCAGAAAAAAATTCCTCAATAGGATTGAGGAATGGAGAATATGGAGGGAGATAAACAACTAAAAAACATGGGTGGGCAGTGAACCAGTTATGAACCAGAGCAGCCCGGTGGAAACTTACGTGGTCCCAAATGACAACATACCTGAGCTGCTCTGGGCCATCTATCTGATCTGGTGGAATGAGTGTGTTGTGTAGGATTTCCAGGAATGTGATCAGATGGGCAGTGTTGTAGGGGCCAAGGGTAGCATGGTGATGGATGACACCATGGTTGGTAATTGCTGCACACATTGTGATGTTCCCACCACGCTGGCCAGGGACTTCAACAATGGCACGCTGGCCAATGACATTCCTTCCCCGCCTTTGTCTTTTTGTGAGGTTGAATCCAACCTCATCAATGAAGATGAACTGGTGCTCCACTGCAGCCACCTCTAGCTCAAGGACTCTCTGAAACACACGATACGTAATACAGACTTGGAGTGGTCACTGTTGTGATGCACAATCAGAGTATGATTACTGTACAGTACTGAAATATGTATACTGTAATTTATACAGTGTTGAGAGTATGCATCAATTGTGGGATTGTATGGGACTTACTTGCACATAGTTATATCGCAATTCTTTGACTCTTTCTGAATTGCGTTCAAATGGCACCCTGTGGACCTGCTTCATCCTCAGATTATTTCTGTGCAAGAGACGGTCCAGTGTTGATAAGCTTACCCTATCAATATTTTGAAATATGTTGTTGTTTTCTATTATTTTTCTTTGTATTTGCCGTAATGTTATGGCGTTATTTTCTAGAACCATGTTTATGATTTCAGTCTCTTGTTCAGGAGACAGAAGACGTTCCCGACCACCTTGTGTTGGTAATCTTTCAGTTCTGCAATACAAATAGTATACTGTAAAATACTGTAAATAGGCCTACTGTGTAGGAATACAAAGTAGGAATACATTTCCCAAATACCTGAAACATACTTTACAGTATTTTCACAGTCTACAGAACAGTCCACAGGCAATACTGTACTACAGTAATGTATTCATTGAGTACAGTGAGATTTCTTACCTATTCTCATTTCGGAAAGTCCGGATGATGGATGCTACAGTGTACCTGCTCAAATTTGGCTGTACTCTTTGCCCAGCCTCTCTCATTGTTAGACCATGGTTGACCACATGGTCAACCAAAGTGGCTTTGATGTCATCAGAGATTACGTTCCTTGGCCTTCCTCGTCCTCGTCCTCGTCCTCCCCTTCCTCCTCCTCTTACTCTCACTCCTCTGGCTCCGCCTCTGTTTCCAACGTTGGCATCAATTGCTCCAAAACAGAAGAGCTCACCTGTTGCCCTTTTATAAAGCTCAGATTTCTAAATTGCAATTATGTGTGACAGGTGTTTACCCATGTGATGAGTTAGTATGCAAAGTAGGGCAACTGACTTTACAATTTTGAATGACAGTGTGTTCCTTGTGAAAACAAGAGATTTTCTTCATGAAAATTGTGCCAAATGCAGAGAATTGTGTGTAGTGTTTTGAAAAAAGTGTGTTTTAAACCTGCAATTTGAGTGTAAAGCAGGAATTGTGCTTGTAGTTTAGCAGAATTGGTCAGTTACATGTTGTAGTCATTGTGTCTCAAGTACAAGTAATTGTGTGTAAACAACTAAGAAAAACTGTAATCCTATCCAGTCTTTTTCAATCAATATCCCACATACAGTAATGTGTAATTTCGAAGAGAAAGAGTAGGAGGTGGAAGAGGAGGAGAAGAAGGAGGAGAAGAAGGATGATGACAACAACATGGAAGAGAAATAGGAAGGGCAAGGGCAAGAAAACAAGCAGTCTCATATATTTTAGTTGATGCGTGCCAGGGTTGGATCAGGCATGCAAGAGGATTTTACTCCCGCTGCCTGTCCAGGGCCAATTTAGTCTGTGATGTTGAGGAGGTTCTTTGGCCTGTCCCAGACCAAAGACAGGATGCTGGGGCAGAATAATTATTTTTGTTGTTGTTTGCTGTTTTGTGCTGTACTCTACAGTACAATGACTTATGGATTAAAACACTTGCAAATGCATACATTTGTTGTGTTCATCATGTTAATTTTTTTTTATTTAACTTATTTTTTACTCTAACACTTATTTACCAGTTTTTGTAGTATTGTTTTGAATTGATCTCATCAGTGTGTAAAACTGTGTTGTAGTGTGTGTTTTTGAGGGTTTGTATCATGTCTGAGAGCAAAGTTTGTTTTTTTCAGCAAGATTGAGTTGTTTTAAGTGGAGAGCTTCATTCTGACGTGAATATAGTAAGTTTGGGTAATTTAGTTAGAAGTTACAGATTTGTGTTTAGAGTTTCGCAAAAATGAGGCATAATTTCAAGAAATGTGTTTAAGCAATTGAGAAAAACTGGTAAAAGGCTAAATGTAGCTCATAACTTACCGATTTAGGAGAAAATCTTAAAAATAATGGGCGTGTCAGTCCTAAATTTAGGACTCCTAAATGTTTGCTCTAAGAGTATTTCACAAAGCGTTTTAGTGCTAAAACTAGCTCCTAAAGCTGTGAAATGTAGTAGTGAGTAGTGAAGAGGACTCCTTAGTCACCAAATCTCAAACTATCTGCCTCAGAACGTAAACATTTTAGAAAATTTTGATGATAATGAGCTTTTAAAAAGGTATCACCTTAAACACGGAGGTATTATGACTGCTGTAGAATTTGTCTGGGACGTTTTTCCTTTGACTATATCATTGTTTTCACTAACCAGTTGGGCAAGAATTGCTTTTCTTGCATCCAGTTTGGTTTTCTTTTGTCTGCATGTCTTACTTTAGCCATGATTATTTTATTTTGTCCATTCAAAATAGTTAACAAGAAGCACACACGCTAAGAGGCTAACAATTAGGTAAATATATATACTTGTTTAGTTATTTATTTTATTTATTTTATTTTTTATTTTGCACAAAAAAGAAATACAACACCAAGGACATACTAATACATATTCAGTGCCGGAGAAGGCAAAAAAGCCAGTATGGCTTATCTAAAGCCTCCACCAAGGAAAGATAAAACATAGCCAAAAAATGCAAAACACAATATAATACAACTCATACAACAAACAAAAAATATGTCACGACAATACTAGTGATAAAACAACAAACATTTCACAGTAAAATGAAAATACACTGAAAAATATAGAATCAACTAATTGCACAAGCTAGTTCATCAGCAAACCTCTTAAAACTCTTTTAAAGCTCTCTATTGAGGTGCATTGTCTCGCCACATGAGAAAATCTATTCCATATCTGTGTACCTTTAAATCTTATTGAAAATTGGCCTCTACATGTGGTGAAGTTTGGAGGATGGAGATCCATTACCTGCCTAGTATTATGAGCATGGACAGCTGAGTTAGCTTTAAAGTATAACGTAAACTGGCCAGGAATCTTTCCTTCCGATGAAAATAATTTGTACATAAAAACACATATTTGGAAGATATTAATGTCAAAAATTGATAAAATCTGCAATTTCTTAAATAGCAAAGCTGAAGATGTGTGTGAACCAGAACGAGCCACTATCCTGACAAACCGTTTCTGGAAAATTAGAATTCTATGTAGCTTTGTTGGAAATGTGCTCCCCCACACCATGTTAGAATATGACAAATACGGATAAATTAAGCTATAATATAGGGTACGGAGACATTTTGTAGTAACAAGATGGCTAATCCTCCTTATTATACCAACTGACTTATTAATTTTGCCACAAACATAGTCTATGTGTCCTCTCCAACTCAAATCTTCATCAATAATAACTCCTAAAAATGTTGTTGTTGTTAACTGAAGCATCTCAGTAGGCCCAATTTTAATTCGCGCTAGTTCTTTGTTGTAAGTTTTTTTGCCACTGAAAATAACAAAATTACATTTCTTAATATTTAAAGATAATTTATTTAACTTAAACCAAGCAGTGTAGGCAACTAGGCCAATATTTGCATTGCTCATTAACGTACTAAAATGTGAATGTGAAAGAACAAGAGTTGCATCATCCGCAAACATGATGGGGGAAAGCACATCCGAAACACTAAACATATCATTTATATAAATGAGGAACAACAGTGGTCCAAGGATAGACCCCTGTGGGACCCCGCATTGTAGTTTAGCTTTATTGGAAAAATAACCCTTAAAAGAAACAAACTGTGATCTATTTGAAATATAACTTGATAACCATTTATAAGTGATATTTTGGAAACCATATTTGTGTAATTTAGCAAGGAGGATATTGTGATTTATTGTATCAAATGCTTTTGAAAAATCCAAAAAAATACTGCAGGTGAACTCATTATTTTTAAGTGCAGAAATAACCTTATCAATAAGATGAAGTAGAGCCATATAAGTTGAATGATTTTTTCGAAAGCCATACTGGTGGTTATAAAGAATCATGTTAGAATCTAGATGAGAAATTATCCTTTTATGTATGATTTTTTCTAATATTTTAGAGAAACATGGCAAAATAGAAATGGGTCTATAATTAGTAAAACAACAAGGATCATCAGCTTTAAACAAGGGAATGACTTTAGCAACTATGAAATCATCTGGCACAACTCCTGTTTCCAGAGACAAAGACATAATATAAGAAAGTGGTTGCAGAATGGATTGCTTCACCTGTTTGACAAGGTATGCTGAAATATTGTCATGGCCCGCTGCGGTAGGTTTTAACTGATCAATGATGTCACTTACTTCATGGCCATCAATAGGTTTAAATGAAGACATAACAGGAAATGACCGATGGATAAAATCCAAAGGATTTCCATCACTATCTGGAATTAAATTGGCTAATTTCGGACCAATACTGACAAAAAAATTATTAAAATGTTCAGCTATTTCCTTTGGATTACTTAAATAGTCATCACCATTCTGAAAAACAGAGGGTAAATCATTGGTAGCCTTTTCTTTTTGAAGCAATTGATTCACTACTTTCCATGTGGATTTAACATTATTTGAACACTTAAGAAATACATTACTGAAATACTGAAATCCATGTTCATTATCACTGTGAATTTGCGCAGCTCGTCAGTGAACAACGGCTGTGTGTAGTATATACGGCTCAACGTGAAATCACGCACCTGATGGCATTTACCGCTGATTACAGAACCGGCTTTACTGACAAAACGTGCAAGCATTTCGGCCGATACGTTTCGGTGCATCCCTACTCAAATTCAATGTTCTTGGCATCTAGACCCATGTTAGTTTCCATGATGGTTCTAACTTTTCTTTCAGATTCAATCCAATTTTCTCCCTTTTCGTCTGGAATCCCATCCACTAAGATGTTATTTCTTCTGTGCTGGTTATCAATGTAATCCAGTTTCTCCATATAATCCACTGTTGGCATTTTGTTTAATTCCTCCTTTGATTTTCTAAGTTAATTTTCAAGTCCTTTTATCTGTATTTCCACGGTCTTATGCTCCTTGTTCATTACATCCACATTTGCTTGAGTGAATTCCAGAGTTGTTTTTACCCCCTGGAGATCCCGGATAACATCATCCAGTCGCTTGTTTGTACTTTCAATTATCATTTGGACAAAACATTTAAAGTTTTCTTGTTGCTGTTGTAACATTTCTTTGTAAAACTCCTTCTGCTGCTCGAGTAACTGGGAGAGCAACGACATTGTTACAGGTTCATCATCTGATGGGGATAGTTTAGAATGTTTGGGAGGCATTTTCTTACCACGATGTACCAGATGCAGCAAGCTTTAATATACCAAGATATACCCACAATGTGGCAAGAGTGCACAGCTGATGGTGCCTCGTTTGAGGCCTTCAGGTCCAGATAATCCACAAGAATTAGAGATTTAGGACAGCTTCAAAAGTCGCAATTTTGATAGTCGACGCTCCTTGTAAACTTCTTATTCACAATTGCTCAAAACTTTTGACATTGGAAAGAGGATTACCAAGATATTTGCTGGATGAGACAGAGCAGAATTTTCAGGCAGAGGAGACGGTGGCCATCCGGAAAATCCTGTAGTTAGTGATGCTAAGCTTGCATTTTAAAATCTTTATTTGAATGTGGCAACATTTTTATTTTGAAACCTTTATTTGAATATGGCAAAATAATATCACGCTCTGCAATATTTCTTTGAACAAATCTCTGACAGAGACCCCTATCAGCCAATCACTGTACATAGTTAGTACGCATGCTGACATCATCCATAGCAACGAGGTCAGCTCCGCCCTTACTCTTAGCTTAAGACTTCTCTCTATTCCTTAGAAAAAGTTTGTCTTAGCAGCTTTGTGAATAGGTTTTAAGAGAGAACTCTTAGCTAAAAACTTTTACTGCTAGAAGAACTCTTAGTGGTAAGATAAAATGTTTTGTGAATATGGGCCCAGATTTTCAGTGGCTATAAGACATCAGAAAGAGCAAAAAATTATGTTAAATGGTACTTTATTTAAATAAAACATATGAAGTCATACAGCATTATCACACACTATACACAATGATAACAGACCACTGGGGCTACAAGGGCTATAAATACAAAGACAGAAATAAAGGAGGATCTAGGTAAAAATTATAAGTAACAGATTAACAAGAAAACACAGGAATGGAGAGAATGCAAACTAAAAGTTAACGGAACACAAAAACACAGAATATCCTGTGATAGTATGAAATAGTGGCAGATATGCAATTGATTAAATAATTATATTTTTCCCAAATAATATCACTATGCATACCAAAGATTTTTTGTTTGTCTAGTTGCCTAGACAACTGAACTGTGAGCAAAGCTAGTTAAAGTGCTTCTTTTCTTTTAGACTAAATTTAATTTAGAGTTGTTTGAAGACTGTTCTCTATTCAGCTATGTCTTCATGTCAAGACCTTCAATATTTCTCGATGTGTCCAGTTTCTGCATATGCATATGCCACTTTCTCCATATAATAACAGCAGCCCCAAACACCAACACCAGAGCCAAAACAGCAAGGAATGGTGGAATCACTGATTTAAATGGTTCTCTGTGATCGTATTCTGAAACATCAACCACAAATTGAGATTTTTTTTTTGTTACAGTGTGTCTTTTATTTTTGACAGGTAAGAATTTCTCACCTAAATCCACAGTCATCCTGTTGTCCAGACTGAGGTGTGTGGCAGTGTATTTGTGTTTGTCTGCAACACTGATCTCCAGACTCTTCCTCATCTGGTACGTCCCGTCATCATTGGGCAGCAAATCTCCTCCAGTGATCTCACGATCAGCTACAGGCTGCCCATCTCTGAACAGGGTCAAGTTGATGTGACGAGGGGAAAATCCTGTTGCCAAACAACTAAAACGAGATTCCCAGAATCTGAGAAGGCTTTCTGGATGAGTCTGATTTCGTCTACCACGTTATAAGAAAAGGCGATCGCAAAGATTCATAAAAAAATGCTTATACTCACTTCTGCTGTAAGTGAAGCTGGATCACGAATGATAGACGGACATATATACGGTGAACATAGACAGATATATGTAGATCGGGAGGCGCATTCCATTCACAAACAAATGTAATCCACTGCATCTTCAGCGGCTCAGATTTCGGGAGTAAGTGACAACCACTACGTAAGTGACGACCATTATTACATCCAGCAACACAACACCTCAATCGCTCAATCGGAGATATTCTTGTCTAACTTACATCCCTGCTTCGGCATTGAAACAACGAAAGTTACTGGACTGTGACAGCTGGTCTGAGGTAAGACGCTCATGTCAATCAACTATCGTGGGAGCGGCCTCTGTCGGTGTGAACATACTTGCTGTGTAGTTTTTAAAAGTTAGTCTTCCCACATGGAAAGGTTGCAAATGATGCCTCATTGCACAATCTCATCTTCATTTGTAGTATTATCTCTAGGAATGTATCTCTTAGTCTCTGAATTATAGTGTCCTATAAGTGTCCTCGGGAAATGGCGTCTCTCCTTTAATTTATGTGATAAGCAACCACAAAGAGTGAGAACCTGTAAGACATTATAACAACAACAACAACAGAAATCAATTAAAGGAGATAAAACACTAAATATCAAATAATGCCAGTAACCTTTTAGCTATGTCTTGAAAATTGCAAACTCACTGGTTTATGTGAAATATAGACTGTTTATTATATAGACTATTATTTATTCATAACAGGGTGGGCATTTTGTCTCACATCAGTTGTTCACAATGTTTCTTTTTTTTCAATAGAAAAAAAAAAGTAATTACAGGTAAGTTTAATGCACTACTCTGAATCAGCCTGAAAAATAGTGTTTTCGCGTTAACTAAAGAAGTAAAAGTTATTATACTGTTGCTGTCGGATTTCATTCGTGACTTGAAATAGTTTAAGCTATTAAGCTATAGAAACTGAACTTCTACAAACGAATCTAGGCTGAGCTTGTATGACTGAGAACAGCAGCATGGGACATTACTAAACTTGACTAACCTGCTTAGACATACTAAAACTGCCTGTTTGAACTTGGGATTAAAAAACATCTAGAGTCCCATATGAAGAGCTCTTTTCCAAAACGCGATAAACGCCATTTTTTACAAAATTGGGTTCCTGCCAAAATCAGTATTGTATCTGGTCGGGGTTGAAAAGGCAGTTTTTAATTTTACGCAAAATGCGATATCCGCCGTGTTATTCTGTCATGTTTTCTCCCTTTTTTTCCAAACCGCGACAGACGCCAGTCTCCCTTCTCTGCAAAATGGCATACATTCGCTCAGCCAATCACAGCGCAGCATTTCACGCATTGTAAACAGTAAAGGCGCGGCGCTTTGAACACATCCCGCATCCATAGTTTTCAACGTCGAGTAATGTATCACAGACATATCTGACAAATCCTTTCATAAACAAAGTGTAGAGAGAGTGTAAATAAGAGATTCATTGTGCAATGTAGAGAGTTTCGTTGATTATAATTTTGTGAGATCGCGATGAACTAAGATGAGTGACAGCTTTTAATGAATTTAAGGGAGTTTGTAAATCTGTCTCCGTTAGCTTCGTGTTAGTGGCACCAGTCCAGGTGTTTCCAGGAGTTATTCGTGCTATTTCTCTTTGTTGAGAGTTTGGTTTCGCACATAGATTACACCTGATTATGCATTTTTATTCTTTTCTCTGATGAAATGAATAAAACGGGAGTGGGTCCATCTCACACAAGTAGAATCCGTCTCGGCAGTCATCTTAACCATCGAATTCCAGCAACAGGAAACAGACAAACTATTTTATACGCAGATTTTTTCCCCCTCTGGTGCTGTTTTGCGGTGTTGGTAAATTCACCACGTAATTTTAAGTTAAAATATGTTGTTGTAACTTGCGTTACTCAGATGGTAACGAGTAATATTATTACTCAAATTCTCCGTTTTTGTGATTAGGATTAAGCATACACGAGACTTCCGGTCTCGTGTTGCAGAGTGGTGTGCCTTTGTAGCTCCCTGGAGTTTCGTTTTTCTGAAGAAATCTCTATTTTACTATTACTTTCTGTTGTTTAAAGTGATAAAATATAGCTTTTTCCCACCAGATTTCTGATATTATCCATCAAACTAATCCGATCGTTCGCTTTTATTCTATAACCGCGAGTGCAACGCCATGCTGTGCGTTAGCATTCCGTTTGCCGGTTAGCCTGCCATTTGCGTTGCCACTCACGTCTCTATTCACGTCTACTACCGCTTTCCTTTTTTCCCTCGCTCTTGTTGATCGCTCATTTTTATTCTACAACCGCGAGTGCAGGGTGCCTGCAGTGTGTTAGCTGGTTAGCTTCCCAGAAAACACAACAACGTTGTAAAAACGTAATTGTAATAACGTTGTAATTTTCTGACGTATTTAATACGACAAATGTCGGGTTTTTTAAACGTCATAAATACGTTTTTTTTCACAACGTTGCAACGTTTTGCAACGTTGTGAAAAAACGTATTTATAACGTACTTACCACGTCCAAACTGGTACTTCACATGCTGCCATCAAAATGTTTTCTTTACAGTGTTAAATCTGTTAAAACTATTGATCCTATTAAAAGCACTTATTGACATTTCACCTTACCTTGTAGCATTGCTGACCTTTTATAAGCCTAGGTTAACATATGTAGGCCTAATAATTTATACTACACAAAAATTATCACTCAACGTATTTATTCACAAAATATAAAAAGTAATGTGATATGGGTAGTTCACAAAAATAAATAAATAAGCTAATAAACAAGACAAATGCATGGATATATACCAATAAAGCATAATGGTTTCAAATAAAGTACAACATATGAAAATTATGCAATGACTGGCAAATTTGAATATGAGTACAAAGTCCAAGAAATTTCAATGCATATTTTAACAGAATAAAAGCAACATTTCATTTGTAAAATGTATTCAATTTCAGCTAATTACAAATTATTTTATTGCAGTTATAATAATAATCACACTGCAATCTTATTACTCGTTTGCACTAAAACTAATGATTATATTGTTAGAGATTTATTAGCACAAATGACAGGTATATGGCATCCAATTTAGAACTTGTTCAAATAATATATAATACATACAGTATATAATGGCTATTGTTGTTCAATTAATAATATTTTATAATACTGGAATACCTGAGATTTTGAAAAATATATTTATGTAGCGATTATTCAGTGCTTTAATTGTAAGTTACATTGTTATGCCACTAGGTGGCAGCAAGAGACCGTCTTAATGACTTAGTTAGAAAACCATTCTTTTAGTGATGATTCATTCAGTTGCTGAATTCTGTGACCCACCAAATTATATGACTCTATATGACTTATATGACTCCGAGGGTAGTTTAGAAACATTTAAAATATTTTATGGTAACCACAAATTAAAAATGGTTTTTGTTAGTGAGACTTAAAAGGACTGTATGTAAGTTCTAATTGCCGGCTCTTATTTGTGTGGTAATCACTCCCGGGTGTCGGTCAGGACACAGGAACCAGACCAATAATTGAACTGAGGGTATTTAATGAACAGTTGGAGTAGGCATGGGCAAACAGTTTGGCTGTTGGCTTTATATTACAGTATACTGGGTATGTGTGTGTGGTTCTGAAATTAAACAAATAACAAATATAAGTCTCAGCATTACAAATTATTATCCATATACATTCTAGCAATAGCTAAACAGTAAATAAACTAACAGTAACGTGCAAATAACTACCAGCATCATTAAAGTAATATTAACTGACGCTAAGCACTATCACATTCGAAAACGTGACTAAATATGAAGTGCGTCACAGATTTTAGCGAGTATTACTGATTGAACAACTCAAAGTATTCAACTATACAATACACAATATAGCAGAAAACATTTCGTTAGAAAGGGTAAACATAATACACGCTGTGTGTAAACAATTAACGAGTGGAAGTGACATGAATCTAGCAATGCGTCATCTAGACATTCGCAATAAGTCACAATTTAGCACAAGATAGCACACAAACACGATAATCTCAGTTATTAAATAGAAAGTGAAAATAGAAACTTACTTTATGGCATCAACGCACACAATATAAAGCTAGATTAAATCTCCGAACAGCACGACCACTCTCAGTTGCACAGTCCCACGTACTGCAATCACCTTTCTCATTAGCGTAACTCTGCGCATAACAGTACCCTGCCCATTGCTTAGTGCGTGTACTCAGGTTGTGTTGAAGCACATCCGTCTGCACCAGAGTTGCGCATACGCGATCGCTCAGTTCTCTATGCAGCCTTCCTTACAGCCGCCCCCAAATGTGCGTAGCACATTTGTTTCTGAATAGGTACTTAGTTCAGTACCTAGGAACAGTTCTCATCTTCATCTTGAACCTCTGAGAGAACAATCAGTCTGGCTACAGGCCTAGTGTAGGTTCTGTCATTGATATTTACATCCACCGTCCTTACTTGTCCATCAGCACTGGGATAAACTTTGGTGACACGTCCGAGAGGCCAGTATGCTCTTGGCAGTTGAGGGTCCACCATTAATACCACAGATCCTGGGGTCATATCTGTAGAGGTGGAATGCCATTTCTGGCGGGACTGCAGACTTGGGAGATAGTTCTTAATAAAACTAGACCAGAACTGGTCAGACAGAATTTGGGAATGTCTCCAGCGGCGTCTGCTCAGGAGTTCAGATTTAGGATACACTACTTGGGGTAGGGATCCATCCCGCCGCCCCATCAATAGAACATTTGGAGTTACTGGATCCAGGTCCTTAGGATCGGAAGACACGTATCCCAGTGGTTTAGCATTCAACATGCCTTCCACCTCCAGGAGAACAGTATGGAGCACTTCCTCCATAACAGCTTGACTCCCCACTACTCTGTAAAGTGCAGTTTTCACAGAGCGAATTTCCCTTTCCCACGTTCCGCCGAAGTGGGGTGCACCAGGTGGGTTGAAGTGAAACTGTATCTTATGTTTGGCAAGCTGGAGTTGGAGCTCTGGGGACAGTTCTGCAAGAGCCTCTCGTATCTCTCTTTCTCCTCCCCGGAAATTCGTTCCCTGGTCAGAGAACAACTCGGCTGGGGTCCCTCTTCTGGCGATGAACCTCCTCAAGGCCATTAAGAAGGAGTCAGCATTCATATTGGTGAGGATCTCTAGATGTACACATCTGGTTGTAAGGCATTTAAATATGATTCCCCACCTCTTCTCGGTACGCCTGCCCACCTTGACTACAAAGGGCCCGAAACAGTCCATCCCTGTTGAGTAAAATGCTGGCTTATAAAGACGTAGGCGTGCTATAGGTAGGTCTGCCATCTTCGGAACTTGAGGACTTGACTTCCATCGCCGACAATCTGTGCAGGTATGCTGATATCGTCGAATTGCCTCTCGACCTCGTAAGATCCAAAACTTGCGACGGATTTCCGCAAACACTCTCTCAGGGCCGGGGTGGCCGAGTCGAGAATCGTAGTCTTGGATCAGAAGCTTAGTAGTGGGATGGCGATGATCCAGGATGATGGGATGCACGGTAGCTGGATCTAAGTCTTCAGAACGGCGCAATCTGCCACCAACCTTAATGAGTTCATCTGTCTTGTCCAGCTCTGGAGACAGCATAAGTAGACGGCTATTTCGTTGGACTGATTTCCCATTTCGCAGTAAGCTGAACTCCTCTGTGAAGCTATCCTGTTGCGCCCTTCTCAGGATAAGAGTCTCAGCTGTACGGTAGTCATCAGCACTAAGAACTCTGTTGTCACCTGCCGCCCCTTGAAGCTTCTGTACAGTTGCCTCTACAAGGTCCCTCCAAGTGGTGTACTGATGCACATCCGGTAGGTAAGGCTCCTTGTCAGGTATGGTTGTCGTGACTCCACAGAATATGGACTTGCGAAGTTCTGAGTGACACTCATCCACTACTGTTGTTGGTGGGGTCGGCCATTTATCTTGGCTTTGAAGAAGAAAGGGTGGCCCATCGCTCCACCGGTTAGGCTCAGCCAATTCTTCTAGCTTCTTACCTCTGGTGAGGTCATCTGCAGGATTTTTCGCTGAGTCAACATATCGCCATGAAAGTCGATCAGTGAGCTCCTGAATTTCCGCCACTCGAGTTCCAACGAAAACCTTAAATCGGCAGGACTCAGAATGTAACCAGGACAAAACCGTGGTGGAGTCGGTCCAGAGGGTAGTTCGGCTGATTGGCAGGGTAAGCTCTCGCTCCAACAATCTACTGAGCTGGGCTCCTGTGAGGGCAGCACAGAGCTCCAGTCTGGGCATTGAGTGCAGTCGTTTAGGTGCAATCCTTGAACGGGCAACAATGAAGGAGATATAAGGCTGACCTTGAGTGTCAACTGTCCTCAGGTAAGCGACAGCTCCATAGGATTGCTCTGAGGCGTCGCAGAATACATGTAGCTCACGAGTAACACTTCTCTCATCCATGGCAGGAGGCACGTATGATCTGGGGAAGGTGATCTTCTGCAGGAATTTTAACTCTCCTTCCCAGTCTCTCCAGGCTTGTAGCAAAGCCTGCGGCAATTGTGGGTCGTCCCAGTCCCTGTGTTTATCCCAAAGTTGTCTCACTATTATTTTGGCGCGGGTGGTGTAAGGCAGGATAAAGCCGATAGGGTCGTATTGGCTGGCTAATACCTTGTAGATGTTCCGCATGGTAGGAGCATCATAATTCACAGGGTGATGTTTGTATCTCAGTGTATCTGATGAACAGTGCCAGCTGAGGCCAAGAGCAGACTCAGGGTTGTCTAGTCTGTCGTGAGCAAGCCAGAGTTCTAGATTGTCTGATCGGGCTTCTTCGGGTAGGTGACTAATGACCTCCGGCTTATTGCTGGCCCACTGTCGGAGTTCAAATCCGCCAGAGGCTAGAATCTCCCGTAGCTTGTCTATCAGGGTTCTGGCTTGGTCAGGTGAGGAGAGGCTTTGCAGACAATTATCGACATAGAAGCATCTCTCGATGGAAGACCTCACATCGTCCTCTGGCTGGCTGTGACTGATTACATGGTGCTGCATGGCATAAGTGGCACAGCACGGACTACATGTTGTGCCAAAAGGTAAGACCTGCCACTCAAACACAGATGGAATTTGACCTCTGTCCATGTCTCGCCAGACAAATCTCAGAAGTGGACGATCTTCAGGGAGCAGGCGAACCTGGTGGAACATGGCTTTCACATCACCACTTATGGCTACACTATGCTCTCGAAATCGTAACAGCACTCCAATCAGCGAGGGTCCTAAGGTGGGTCCTGGTAACAGCCACTCATTTAGGTTCACACCCCGGTGCTGGTAAGAACAGTTAAACACGATACGGTTCTTGTTATTGTGGGTCACCATGTGGTGTGGGATATACCACGATTCCCCTGATTCTGTCACCTCATTGGAGTTCAGCTTCTTAACGACCCCGGCCTGAGTCAGTTTCTGAATTTCTGCGTTGTATGCCTTGGCTCGTTCTGGATCTTTAGTGAGGCACCGTTCGGTATTCCGGAGGCAGGGCATTACCATTTCCTTTGTGGCTTGGAAAGGGGGCATATCTTTGTGCCTAAGCAACGGGGTAGCATAACGTAAAACTCCGTCTATTTCAACTCGGGTGGTCTTTGATTCGAGCATGTTAATGGCCTCTTGGTCTTGTCGTGATCTGGTGACCTCTTTTTCATTCCTGAAGGGAACTACATCCACTTGCCACAGTTTCTCGACATTCTTAAAGAGTTCTGCCACTTGGGGAATGGTTGAGGTCAATAAACACTGCTGCGGCCGAAGAGACTGCTCAACAAGTCTAGTGGGACCCTGTAGCGTCCACCCTAATCGTGTCTTCAGGGCTGCCGGTCCTCCTGGGGGTCCTAACCTTACTGGCTTAACAGGAGTAATCAAGTGAGGGTGGTCTGCTCCAATTAGCAGCAAGGGCTGTGCCTGCTCGAATCCCTCTATTGGGAGACCCACAAGGTGTTTGTAACTTTTCCGCAATTTGTTCATGGGGTAAGAGTGAAGTGCTAGACCAAGATGTTCTGCGGTGAAGGCGCCAGTGATGACAAAGCTATGCTGAGGCTTATCGGCTGGGGAAATACGGAATGACACCTTGGACCCATGAAGAACTTGAATATCTTGACGTATAGTCCGCAAGGCCAGGTCTTCTGGCTCTCCTCGGAGGCCCAGATGATGTGTTGCAGCTGGTAAGAGCATAGTCCGCTCTGAGCCGTCATCCAGGATGGCATATGTGCTCAGAGTGCGCTTCCCATGGTGGAGCAATACTCTTATAACCTTCAATAGCACACGACTGCCATCTACTGGCTTGTCCACATACAGCACCTCAGAGGATGTATTCACCAGACAGCTCTCTTCTTTAGTTGACTTGACCCCAGTCTTATATGTCTTGGAATTGACTTCGTGCAGCACTGGTAGGTGTTTCCCTTGACAAATGCTGCAAGGTTTCCGCAGATTACATTGGGCTGCTTGGTGAGTTCTAGCACATCGCCAGCATCTCCGATTGGTACGGATCCATTCTGATAGCTGGTCTGTGCTCAGTTTTACAACCTTTGTGCATTGGCTTAAGAAGTGATCTGAGTTGTTACAGAATGGGCAGTAAGGCGCAGTTCTGTTCTTGGTGGGCAGAGTCACTCGTGCGGGTGGAACTTCTCTCTCCATCGCCTCTCCGGATCCATGTAGCACGGTAGTGGTCCACCTTTTGTGCCGAGGCTCCTGTCTAGGCCCTTGTCTCTCCTTGATGTTCTTCACCGTTGATGAACCGTCATATTCCTGACACCATGACTCATATTGCAGCCAATCAGAGAGATCAGTGAGAGTATAGGTTGTTCCTGGATAATGGAACTTGCTGCGCCTAAACTCAGCTCTCATCTCTGTTGGTAACTTGCTCAGCAAACGTGCTACATGAGATCCGCACTGTAGCTCTATCTCTCCAGGGGGACCAAGGGATTTAAGCATGCCCACAAGTGCTTGGACCTGTAGGGCGAACTTCTCAAAGGCAGCTTGATCACCACGTCGAATATCAGGTGAGTCCATTACACTGGCTATTTTATTCAACGCCATCTGATGGGGCTGTCCAAACTTCAGATTAAGAGCAGTCATGGTATCGCTGTAAGGTCTGGGGGAGTTCAGATATGAATCTGCTATCAACCTTGCCTCTTCCAACCTCAAGTGATCCACTAGAATTTGATATTTGAAGAGCTCCGTCCCATCTGGGGGTAGTAGATTCTCTAACGCTATCTTCATCCTAGCGAACTCACTGGGATCTCTGCGACTGAAGTAAGGGATTGATGGCATTGGACCTCGGTATGCTGGCTCAGAAGGCGGAGGAATCTGGTGCCGAGGATCTATTACAGCTCTCGTGTGGGCCCTCATCGGCAGATAGGGCTGTGAAATTGCTGCAGGCTCACCTTGAAGGTAACTCTTGTACTGCTCTGAGTTATATGCTGGATTGGCTCGCAGAGGTGGCTGAGGTTGTAGGTCTTGTTGTTGACTTGAATGGCCTGGAAGCATCCTGCTTGTCTTTTCTGTGGGTGGGCCATCTTTAACGATAGGGGGGCTTTGAGTATGTGCGACAAGAGGTCTACTCTTATTAACAGCAGTTTGTTTGAGAACTTGAAGCTCACTCATCATCTTGTCCAGAAGGTCAACAATGGGCTCACTACTGACAGCCTGAGGTTGTGGGTCCCCTGTCTCTGGCCATGGAGGGGGATCAGGCCATTCTGCATCATCATTCTTGTTACCCTGAACATTAGTGATCAGCTCTTCACAGGGTGGGGGCATAAACCTATGGTCTACGGGGAGTGCGGGTAATGGATCAGACTTACGTGGGTCCAGTGTGGCTGGTTGAGGAGTCTGCTTTAGGCTGCGCACTGTCTCGGCAAGCAATCTTAATTCAGATCTGGTCTCTTGGATTTCAGCCAATGCAGCATTAAGGTGCTCATCTCGACTTTGCAGAAGATCTTTCCGGGATGCTGGAGGTAGATCATGCTGTACTGAAGACCAACTGCTTGGAGTGGATACTCTGCTTCGTTCAGCCTGTGTTCTCTCTGTGTACTGATAGGCTAGCTGAAATTCAGAACCTGGTATTTGGCTGTATTGTCCTGCTGCAGTGTGCTGTTCCTCTGTGTAGTTAGCGTCCCTCAATGACTGACGACGGCTGAAAGTGGGGGGTGCCACCTTGGCAACTCCTTCTTCCTGAGACTCCTCTTCTTGCCCATGCCTACTAATTCTTGGTTCAGATAACTGTCTTTGTGGCAGCACAGACCCCATTTCGTACTCGTCATAATGACGTGGAAGATGGGTTTGACGTTTAGGTCTGGTTGAAGCGCTATCATCCATCTTCTAAAGAGAAAGTACCACAGATCCGGCTCGAAGGACCAATGTTAGTGAGACTTAAAAGGACTGTATGTAAGTTCTAATTGCCGGCTCTTATTTGTGTGGTAATCACTCCCGGGTGTCGGTCAGGACACAGGAACCAGACCAATAATTGAACTGAGGGTATTTAATGAACAGTTGGAGTAGGCATGGGCAAACAGTTTGGCTGTTGGCTTTATATTACAGTATACTGGGTATGTGTGTGTGGTTCTGAAATTAAACAAATAACAAATATAAGTCTCAGCATTACAAATTATTATCCATATACATTCTAGCAATAGCTAAACAGTAAATAAACTAACAGTAACGTGCAAATAACTACCAGCATCATTAAAGTAATATTAACTGACGCTAAGCACTATCACGTTCGAAAACGTGACTAAATATGAAGTGCGTCACAGATTTTAGCGAGTATTACTGATTGAACAACTCAAAGTATTCAACTATACAATACACAATATAGCAGAAAACATTTCGTTAGAAAGGGTAAACATAATACACGCTGTGTGTAAACAATTAACGAGTGGAAGTGACATGAATCTAGCAATGCGTCATCTAGACATTCGCAATAAGTCACAATTTAGCACAAGATAGCACACAAACACGATAATCTCAGTTATTAAATAGAAAGTGAAAATAGAAACTTACTTTATGGCATCAACGCACACAATATAAAGCTAGATTAAATCTCCGAACAGCACGACCACTCTCAGTTGCACAGTCCCACGTACTGCAATCACCTTTCTCATTAGCGTAACTCTGCGCATAACAGTACCCTGCCCATTGCTTAGTGCGTGTACTCAGGTTGTGTTGAAGCACATCCGTCTGCACCAGAGTTGCGCATACGCGATCGCTCAGTTCTCTATGCAGCCTTCCTTACAGTTTTGCTACAAAAACATAGTTTTAACTATGGTTATACAAATGGTAATCAATATGGCAAAAATGGTAGGACTAGAGGGTTGGGTTTAGTAGTAGGTCAGATTAGCTCACTGCAGTGCCTAGGTTCACAAAATTAGGTGGGTCACAGAATTCAGTACAACCCCAAAAAGAAACAAGGTTGTAAAGAAGTGAATTATCTAAACCAGGGGTTTTCAGCTCTGACTCGTGAGATCCAGTGTGAATTGGCTTATAGGTGCTTTGGGAAAAAAAACAGTAAAAGTAATTTTTTTAATGCTTAAGAGCAATTAACATTCATATCTGAAATACGGCACATTCCCTATTCTTGCAATATTCGTGTTCATGTTCCTGAGTAATGTCTGCATGCACTAAATTCTGAGGAGAACAAATAATATGCTAGTAGACAGCAATCCATATTAGAAGTCTGGTGTGGAAGGTGGATCTGAAACTGACTTCTGTCCAGGTTGACACAGCATCTTGTTTGTCTGTCTTCACAAACTGCCCTGAAATACAATTTTAACATCAACAATGATTGTTAGAAGTATAAAATGAGTCTCTTACATTCACAGTGCTCAGTACTTTTTTATTATTATTATTATTATTATTATCTGTGTCTTGTTTTCTCATTACATTGGGCCCCTCTGTAGGTTGCTGTATACCAAGTGTCCTCAATGAGTTAAACGAGACGGCCTTGTAGGACATACAAGATAGAAAAGTATATTTAATTGATATATACTTAAAAAAAAACGTAATAAATGGTAATGTATGTTTGAGGTTTTACTTTCTAGTCAGATGGTTCATAGCACATTGGAGATGCTCTTCAACAGGAGGTCTGCTCCAACTCTACTGCAGTACTGCCATCAGCATGGAAGAATCTAATGTTAGAAACATAAACAATTTGTCACAGAGCCAACAATATGTAATATACAAGGTCAGCATTATTAGAAATAAACAAACTCATACAGTATCACATCACAGTTTGTTTGGAAGTCAAATCCTTCTTACATAATACATAACTTACTGACGGTCCTGAAATCACAGTACAATTTTTATCAATATTTTTTTAGTGTAATCAAAACGTGTTTAAAATTATTTGAGCTCATTTTCACGCTCCATGTAAGTGACGTCACCGATTAACAGTACAGCCCATACATTTAGATTAAATAGTTTACTTCAGTTCATCCACTGACAAATTGCCAGCAATATTTACAAAACTATAAAAAAAAACTGTCATCTACACATAATATGTGACTAAAAGCGAAAACTTTATGAAATAAGCGCTAAACTCTACAGTTAGCCTACATCTTATAGTTAGCCTAACGGTTGAGATGCTAACGGACTTTCTCCGAAGACACTAAACCATTTCTATAAAGTAAATATTCAATAGAAACGTGTCTATTACATGTAAGAAAGGGTTAGGAACCGTTTTATGTATTATTTTTGTCTTATTAGGGACAAAACTATCTGTAAAGCAGTGTGACAGACGGAGACTCGCCGCTTGTCAGTTAAGCTGCTTCCCCGTTTCCATGGTAACTCTCTCTCCGCTCCAGTTTAAATGCAACTCGAATGTTCAAAGCGCATGCCCGTTTAAAATGCAGCGTTTACATAAATACATACATGAACTACAACGTACAGATGTCAGAATGACAGATAAAATGTCCTGAAACTTGATAACGTATTGTGTAAGTGGATAGTGTAGGCCTAATGTAGGTAATCAAACTGTAAATGGAATGAGAATATAAAATCATATTAGCAGAGAATGTAAAACAATTTTTGAAGTCAGTTTATAACAGGTTAATATATAATATAATACAATATAATATAATATAATAATAGCTTTAGAAATGTTATTTATTTACTTATTTAACTACCTAACGAAAAACATACCAGAAATTGTAAACAAAGTGTAGAATAAAAGTAGGCTATCTATAGCAAAACACATCAAAAACAAACATCACGTACAGGGAGTTTTGGCATGGTTGCATACTGTCATGACGTTTGTAAAAAATAAATATTTTTTTAACCAACCAATCATTTCTGTTCATGTGTTAATACCTCTCTCCCACCTTTCATTTGTTTATACCACAGACTGGTTTACACACTGAGTGTAACGGAGTGAGTGAGACGAGAGGCGAGCGGATCCATCTGCGAGCTTTTATTGAAGGGACGAGACAGATACATGGTCAAACAGGCAGGGTCAAAACAACAGCAAACAGGTATATCAAAGGCAAGGCGTAGGGATAAATCCAAGAAACGAGCAAGAGTCCAAAAGGCAGGCGGCGAGACAGTCGAAACGGGGAAGCCAGGCGAGGAGCTAGACACGGGGAACTAGGAAACAAGGGAAACTAGGAATGCTAACAATGGACAACACAACAACAATACTCCGTGCCTTGCAAGGGGAGAGACCGGGGCCTTTATAGCGCGCCTGATTGGTCCCAGGTGCTGACCCAATCAGCGCGCTGCATGATGGGAGATGTAGTCCGGGGTGTGGTGCAACAGTCTGAGTGTGAGGACAAGGTGAGAGCGACATCTGGTGGTGAGCGGTCCGCAGAACACCGACCAGATTCGTAACACTGAGCTGTTAGCTCGTGATATATGAATATACGGTATTATTAAATGAGCAAAGACAACTTAAAGTAAGGATTCACATATTACTTTTAAGTCCTTTTGATATTGCTCAGACTATCTGTTAGTCAGTCACTGAATTGCGTTAATGTTAAAATATCACTGTTATTTTACTGATATTTTTACACAAACAGAACAGTTTTACAAGGTTATATTTGGGTACTTTCATGACGTTTTTAAAACGTCTTATTCCAACGTGCATATTACGTTATTTTAACACCTGAATAAAACGTCCCCCGAAAGTTGTAGTTTGGTCTGGTTTCATTTTCGTAGTGGACGAACGTGATATTATTAAATGAGCAAATACAACTGAAAGTAAGGATTCACAAATTACTTTTAAGTACTTTTAAGAACGTAGTTTTTGCAAGGTTGTATTTGGGTACTTTTATGACGTTTTTAAAACGTTTTATTCCAACGTGCATATTACGTTATTTTAACACCGGAATAAAACGTCCCCCGAAAGTTGTAGTTTGATCTGGTTTCATTTTCGTAGTGGACGAACGTGATATTTACGTTTTTTTGACTACTTAAAGAAAACATTCCAGGTTGGTATTTTTACAACGTTTATAAAACGTTTTATTTTGGTAACATTTTTTTTTTTTATTTTAAAAAACGTTTTTAAAACGTTGTACTACAACATTACCTAATTGCAACCAAAATACAACGTTAAAGTTGTAAAAACGTTTTGTGTTTGCTGGGTTGCCATTCACTTTTACTTTTTCTATCCGCCTCTACAACCGTTGTTGCTTTCTCCCCCTGCTTTTTTCTTCAAGTTCATCAAACAACAGTGGTAAGTTGAAAACGTTTTACAACTACGGTGAGTAATGGCTTCCTTCTCCTTTTCTGGTAACCTGCACCACCTGTCATATGCACAGTTTATCAATCTCTGTGGGCAGCGAGGCATTCACATGTGATAAATGCAGGGAAATAGTTAGGCTGACAGAGAAGATTTCGGAACTAGAGACACGCATCCAAACTTTAATCGAGGATAGTAAGAATGTGAGGGCCTCAGATATGGCCTTGGATGCGACTAGATCAGGAAGTCCCGTACATTGTTCGGTTCTGGTAACTTCGCCTTTGCAGCAGGGCAACTGGGTGACTGTGAGACGGCATAGTCGCGGGTCAAAACACCGCTCTTCCGTTCCGATCAGAACATCAAACAGGTTCTCCCCACTCAGTGACGCACCCACTGAGAAACCTGATCAAAGTGCTCTAGTTATTGGCGATTCTATTGTACGGAACGTGAAAATAGAGACACCAGCCACCATAGTCCACTGTTTACCGGAAGCCAGAGCGCCTGACATCTTGGCAAATTTAAAAGTGCTGGCTAATGCTAAACGTAAATTCAGTAAGATCGTTATTCACGTCGGCACTAATGATGTTCGACTTCACCAGTCGGAGATCACTAAAAATAATGTTAAAGTGGTGTGTGAACTTGCAAGTACGATGTCAGACACTGTAATTTGCTCTGGTCCTCTCCCTGCGTATTGTGGTGACGAGATACATAGCAGACGTCGTAACTAAATATAGTCTTAGAGTTTGCACTTGACTAACTGGGGCCCAGGTCAGGAAGCAGACAGACGGGCTAATCCGACCGTCTGCTAGCTGCCTCACGTCACCAAAATCAGTTATTTCTCAGCACATAGAGACCCTTTCACCTAGTTATCATGCTATAGAGACTGTCTGTTCCCCGAGCTAGACAATACAAAAGACGTCCAAACCAATTTAAGAGTAACAATCTAATCAATGTTCAACAAATAAAAAATGTACATAATACAGAGAAACAAATGATAAAACTTGGCCTTTTGAATATCAGGTCCCTCTCTACAAAAGCGCTTTTTGTAAATGATATGATCATTGATCATAACCTAGATGTGCTATGTTTGACAGAAACCTCGCTAAAACCAGATGATTACATTATCTTAAACGAGTGTACTCCTCATGATTACTGTTATAAACATGAGCCACGTCTAAAAGGTAAAGGGGGAGGTGTTTCTACAATTTATAGCAATATTTTCAGTGTTTCTCAGAGAGCGGGCTTCAAGTATAACTCGTTTGAAGTAATGGTGCTTCATGTAACATTATCCAGAGAAACATCTCAGGTTACGTATGTAACCCTGGTTCCCCGAGGGAACGAGACGCCGCGTCGAAACGCTAGGGGAACGCCTTCAGCGTGACCGCGCTCTGAATCACATGTGCAATCAGTCCAATGAAAGAGCGAGACGTCATCGGCGGGTGACGTCACCAACCAGGAAGCTATAAATACACGTGCGTTGGAAACCGGCGTCAGCTTCAGGAGAGAAGCAGCGCTCGCAGGGATGCAGGATGAGGGCCTCGAGACGCGGCGTCTCGTTCCCTCGGGGAACCAGGGTTACATACGTAACCTGAGACGTTCCCCTTCAGGAACTCGACCTGCGTCGAAACGCTAGGGGAACGAGATGCCCACGCCGCCAGAAGCCAAGTCCCTGCCTAGAAAGAGCTAGGACAAAGGACGGTAGAGCCAGGAGCGACTCGCAAGTCCATGTCATAAAACCTGACAAAGGTAAGGGGCGTGGACCATCCCGCAGCATTACAGATGTCCTGAATAGAGACACCTTCGAGGAAGGCCTTGGAGGCCGAAACACTCCGGGTTGAGTGAGCCTTGACCCCTAAAGGAGGAGGGAGACCAGAGGACTCATATGCAGTAGAGATAGCATCCACAATCCAACGACTTAAAGTTTGTTTGGTAGCCGGAAAGCCTCGCTTAGCCGGACCATAGCAAACGAAAAGCTGATCAGATTTTCTCCACATGGCGGCGCTGTGGACGTACGTGTCCAGCGCTCGAACTGGACACATACAGTTTAGCTTCTGCTGGTCGGGCTCCCGGAAGGGAGGAGGACAAAAGGCCTGAAGTACTACTGGCCGTGGTGCTGAGGAGGGGACTTTAGGGATATAACCCGGACGAGGGTGCAAAAAAGCTTTTGCCAAACCTGGCGCAAAGTCCAGAAAAGAAGGGGCCACTGAGAGGGCCTGGAGATCCCCAACTCTCTTAAGAGAAGTAATAGCAATGAGCAAGACTGTCTTAATCGTAAGGTGACGATCGGAAATCTCTTCAATAGGCTCGAAAGGAGGCCTACAGAGAGCCTCTAGCACCAGCGACAAGTCCCATGACGGAACACGAGAACGTACAGGAGGCCTCAGCCTCAGTGCACCGCGGAGGAAATGAGAGACAAGGGGGTCTTTACCCACCGAGAGACCACCGAGAGGGGCGTGGTAGGCCGCAATGGCCGCCACGTAGACCTTCAGGGTGGAGTGGGATAACCCTGCGGAAAGCCTATCCTGCAGGAACTCCAGCACTGTACCAACTGGGCAGTTAACTGGGTCCTGCTGGTGGCGTTCGCACCAAGAAGTGAAAAGCCTCCACTTCAAGGCATAAAGTTTCCTCGTAGAGGGAGCTCTAGATTGGAGGATGGTCTCAACAACCTCGGTTGAGAGACCGGAAGCTAAAAGGTGTGCCCCCTCAGGGGCCACACCCAAATTTTCCACAGCTCCGGGCGAGGGTGGAACACAGAGCCCCCCGCCTGTGAGAGGAGATCCCTCCTGACGGGAATCTCCCATGGAGAGCCGTCGAGGAGAGAAATCAGGTCCGAGAACCATACTCGGCCCGGCCAGTACGGGGCTACTAGAAGGAGGGACACCCCGTCCCGGCGCACTCTCTCTAGAACTCCCGGGAGCAGAGCGATCGGGGGAAAGGCGTACAGACGCAGCCTCGGCCACGTCTGTACCATGGCATCCAGCCCCAGGGGAGCTGGATGAACTAGAGAGTACCAGAGGGGACATTGCGTGTTCTCCCTCGTGGCAAAAAGGTCCACTTGGGCTGGACCAAACACTCTCCAAATCTGCTTCACCACCTCGGGGTGAAGCATCCATTCCCCGGGCCTCGGCCCCTGTCTCGACAGGATGTCTGCTCCCACATTGAGATACCCCGGCAAGTAAACTGCTCTCAGCGAGAGGAGTTTGCCCCGGAACCACACAAGGATCTGGTGCGCCAGCTTGTACAAGGGGCGCGAATGCAGGCCTCCCTGGTGGTTGATGTAAGAGACCACCGCTGTGTTGTCGGTGCGGACCAACACATGACGGTCTCTTAGGTCCGGGAGAAAGTGCTTCAGCGCTTGGAACACGGCCAGCATCTCCAGGCAATTTATGTGCCAAGTGAGTTGGTGACCTCTCCACAGACCGCGGGCGGTGTGGCCACTCATGACCGCACCCCAACCGGTGAGGGAAGCATCTGTCGCTAGCGTTACGCGGCGACAAGGAGCTCCCAGCACCGGGCCCTGAGACAGGAACCAGGGATTCCTCCACATGTCCAAGGCACGTAGGCATCGCCGCGTGACCTTGATCATGCGAAGCGGGTTTCCCCTCGGGGAGAACCCCCTGGTTTTGAGCCACCACTGTAGGGATCTCATGTACAGCAGGCCAAAAGGTATCACGTTGGACGCAGCTGCCATCAGACCCAGCAGTTGTTGAAACTGCTTGACAGTGAGTGACCGGCCTACTTTGACTCTCCTGACTGCAGCGAGGATCGACTCTATCCGAGCAGGAGACAACCGTGCCTGCATCGTGGTCGAATCCCATACCACACCTAGATAAGTGGTTCTCTGTAATGGAGACAACACACTTTTCTTGGCGTTCAGTCTCAGCCCCAACTCTTTCATGTGAGCGAGCACAACATCTCAATGCTGAGCCGCTAACTGTTCCGACTGTGCTAGAATTAACCAGTCGTCGATATAGTTTAGTATGCGGATGCCCTGGAGTCGCAACGGAGCCAGAGCTGCATCCACACACTTGGTAAAAGTGTGGGGGGAGAGTGCTAGGCCGAACGGAAGAACCCGATATTGGTATGCTTCGCCCCTGAAAGCAAACCTCAGGAACTTCCTGTGTTGAGGAAGGATGGAGACATGGAAGTACGAGTCTTTCAGATCTATCGTCACAAACCAGTCCTCGGACCTGATTTGTGACACTACTTGCTTGAGAGTAAGCATCCTGAACTTCAGCTTCATGACTGAGCGGTTCAGAACACGAAGATCTAAAATGGGACGCAGGCCCCCATCCTTCTTCGGAACAATGAAATACTGGCTGTAGAACCCGGACTCCCTGTCGTGAGGAGGGACCACCTCGATGGCCTCCTTCCTCAGAAGAGAAACTACTTCTTGTTCCATTACCAGACCCTGCTCGGGGCCCACCAAGGTGGGGGAGACCCCGACAAATGGCGGCGGAGGAGCGCCGAACTGTATTCGATACCCTTTTTCTACAGTACGCAGGACCCAAGCAGACACATTGGGCAGTAGTTTCCACGCTGCCAAATGATCTACTAAGGGAACCAGTCTCTCGAGACTGGTCTCTGGTGTTTGTTGAGCCACTAGATTGGTGTCCTGTAACGGTTCCCCGGCAGGAAGCACCTGAACTAGCGGCCCCTGAGACCCCCTCGGGGGTGGCGAGCCCCCCGGCCCCGCTACGTTGCCGGGCGGGAGAAACCGAGGTGTATGCTCGCTGGAGGCCGCTGCGCCCTGAAGCACCGGCAGGGTTAGCAGAACGGTCTCCTGAGGGCACAGGAGGGAGGCGGACACCGAAGAATGCGGTGCACCCCGCCTTTCCCCCCTTGGGGCTGCCCTCAGCGGTCCTGAATTGAGACCCTCAGGTCGGGCCTCGCCTTAGAAGTCCCCGACTTAGAGCGTACGACCACTCGCTCTCGATGGGGCGGAGTGCGAGTGGCCACACTCTGTTTCTGTGCGTCGCGGTATGAGGAGCTGGTAGACGGCCGAGGCTGCTCCCGCCCAGCAGCCTCGTGAGCTGGATGGCGGAGGGGGAGGAACCGCTGGAACGCCGCCGCTTGCTTACGAGCCTCCTGGTACCTGTCGACGACCGAGTTAACGGAGTCGCCGAACAGGCCAGAAGGCGAAAGCGGGGCGTCCAGAAGGAAGACCCTGTCCTTTTCTTTCATATCGGACAGGGTCAACCAAAGGTGTCTCTCCGCGGCCACTAGGGCTGCCATAGACCGCCCAATAGCACGAGCGGTCTCCTTAGTGGTGCGGAGAGCAAGATCAGCGGTTCTCCTAACCTCCGTGATGTCAGCGTCTTCGATCTCTTCGCCTTCATCCAGCTCTTTCAGCAGGTCAGCCTGGTATGCCTGCAACACGGACATCGTGTGCAGACACGCACCAGCCTGACCTGCCGCCGTGTACCCCTTGCCAACCAACACTGAGGTGACTCGCAGCGGTTTGGTCGGCAATGCCGGAGCCTTAAGAGACGATGCCGAACCGGGGGACAGATAGCTGGCGAGTGTCTGTTCCACCCGTGGCATCGCTCTGTAGCCGCGCTCGTCCAGCCCCGCAACACTGCCATAGTTGTAGGAAGCGGGGATGAACAAGCGGGCTGAAAACGGAGAATTCCACGATCTCCACACCGAGGTGTGAGAAAGAAAGGAAGGCTCCGGCGGGCTGAAGGTGGCTGAGACTGCAGAAATCTCTCATCTAATCTGCTTCTCTGAGGCTCGGCCTGTGACTCGGTGGGCCAATCTATTTTTAGCTTCTTGACCGCACGAGTCACAACCTCCAGCAGCTCCTCATACTGCACAGACTGGGGGGTTTCCTCGACGATCTCGACCTCAGCCCCCTCGGAGGATGAGAGTCGGACCGTCGAGCCCGATCCGCGAGGGGAAGAAACCGCAGTGCGGGCTTCCGATCCCGCGGACCGGGCTGCGGATCTGCTGGGTGAGGCAAAAGAGATTGGGGGATACCCGTCTCCATACCCTCCAGCAGATCCAACTGCGATCCCCACGAGTGCAGTGCCCGCTCCGCCTCGGCGGAAGCGGGACCAGACCCGCGAGGAACGCTTTTGAAGGCTCCCTCCTCGAAGAGAGCCTTTCGGGAGCGGAGCGTGCGCATCGGAAGAAGATCGCAGTGCAGGCAATCGGCTTTCTCGAAAGCCGATGCCGCATGCTCCGCTCCCAGACAAACCACGCATAGAGCGTGTGTATCCCCGCTCGTGATGTAGCGAGGGCAAGGAGGAACACACGCTCTAAAACATGGTTTGTCTAAATGCTTAGTTTTTGAGCTCTTTTTAGACATTGTGCTCTTGGAAATAAAAGTGGTGCAAACTGGCAACCAAAACGAGCACAAACACACAGACACAGAGCGCTGCTGAAAGACAGAAGCTGACGCCGGTTTCTAACGCACGTGTATTTATAGCTTCCTGGTTGGTGACGTCACCCGCTGTTGCGTCTCGCTCTTTCATTGGACTGATTACACATGTGATTCAGAGCACGGTCACGCTGAAGCTGCCTCTACGTTTTTCTGGACGGCTCGAAGTTCCTGAAGGGGAACAAGTGTTAATGATAAATCCCCCATGACGTTTGTACTTGCTACTGTATACAGGCCACCAGGGCACCATACAGATTTTCTTAAAGAATTCGCTGATTTTATATCTGAGCTGGTGTTAGCTACAGATAAGGTCTTAATAGTAGGTGACTTTAACATCCATGTCGATAATGAAATCGATGCACTGGGAGCAGCATTTACAGACATTTTAAGTTCTATTGGAGTTAGACAACACGTGTCAGGTCCCACTCATTGTCGAAATCACACTCTAGACTTAATACTCTCACATGGAATTGATGTCAATGCCGTTGAGATTCTGCAGCAAAGTGATGATATCTCTGATCATTATCTAGTCTCGTGTATACTCCAGATAAATAAAACTGTAAATTCAACTCCTCATTACAAGTATGGTAGAACCATCACTTCTACTACAAAAAATTGCTTTCTGAGTAATCTTCCTGACTTATCTGAATTCCTCAGCACGTCCAATAGCTCAGAAAAACTTGATGATGTAACAGAAACTATTGACTCTCTCTTTTCCAGGACTCTAGATACGGTCACTCCTCTGCGCCTAAGAACGATTAGGGAAAACAGTCCGACACCGTGGTATAACGAGCACACTCGCGCCCTAAAGAGAGCAGCCCGGAAAATGGAGCGCAGCTGGAGGAAAACAAAATTACAGGTTTTTCGTACTGCTTGGCGTGAATGTACCCTATCGTATAGAAAAGCATTAAAATCGTCAAGATCTGATTACTTTTCGACTCTTTTAGAAGATAACAAAAATAACCCTAGGTATTTATTCAATACAGTGGCTAAGTTAACAAAAAATAAAGAACCAACAGGCACTGACTATGCCCATCAGCATAGCAGTAATGACTTTATGAACTACTTTACTTCCAAGATCGATACTATTAGAGACAAAATTGTCACCATGCAGCCGTCAATTACAGTATCGCATCAGATAGTGTCCTATAGATCTCCTGGGGAAAAATTCCACTCATTCTCTACTATAGGTCAGGATGAATTGTATAAAATTGTAAAAGCATCTAAACCAACAACTTGTATGCTAGACCCTATTCCATCTAGGCTACTAAAAAACTTGCTTCCAGATCTCATAGATCCTCTACTAAATAGTATTAATTCATCACTGTCATTAGGATATGTCCCCAAAACCTTCAAACTGGCTGCTATTAAGCCTCTCATTAAAAAACCACAACTTGACCCCAACGAATTAATTAATTACAGACCTATCTCGAATCTCCCATTTCTGTCGAAGATATTAGAAAAGGTTGTATCCTCACAATTATCTTCCTTCCTACAGAAAAATTATATCTGTGAGGATTTCCAGTCAGGTTTTAGACCGTACCATAGTACTGAGACTGCTCTTATTAGAGTTACAAATGATCTGCTCCTATCATCCGATCATGGTTGTATCTCTCTGTTAGTACTGGATCTTAGTGCTGCGTTCGATACGGTTGACCACAACATTCTCTTGAACAGACTTAAAAATTATGTTGGCATTAGTGGTAGTGCATTGGCATGGTTCAAATCGTACTTATCTGACCGCTATCAATTCGTGGCAGTAAATGAATAGGTATCATATCGATCACAAGTGCAGTATGGAGTACCACAAGGCTCAGTGCTAGGGCCATTACTTTTTACGCTTTACATGTTACCCTTGGGTGATATCATCAGGAAATATGGTGTTAGCTTTCACTGTTATGCTGATGATACTCTCTCTCATACTTTCGCGGCCCGGCGAAACATACCAATTTGATAAACTAACTGATTGTGTAGTTGAGTTAAAAAATTGGATGACAAGTAATTTCTTACTGTTAAATTCTGAAAAAACAGAGGTGTTAATTATTGGACCTAAAACCTCAGCGTGTAATAACCTAAAACACTGTCTACTACTTGATGGCTGCTCTGTCAGTTCTTCGTCATCAGTTAGGAACCTAGGTGTGCTATTTGATGGCAATCTTTCCTTTGAAAACCACATCTCTAGTATTTGCAAAATTGCATTTTTCCATCTTAAAAATATATCTAAATTACGACCTATGCTCTCAATGTCAAATGCCGAAACATTAATTCATGCGTTTATGACCTCAAGATTAGATTATTGTAATGCTCTACTGGGTGGTTGTTCTGCTCGCTTAATAAACAAACTCCAGCTGGTCCAAAATGCAGCAGCTAGAGTTCTTACTAGAACCAAAAAGTATGATCATATTAGCCCGGTTCTGTCCACACTGCACTGGCTCCCTATTAAACATCGTATAGATTTTAAAATCTTGCTAATTACTTATAAAGCCCTGAATGGTTTAGCTCCTCAGTACCTGAGCGAGCTCTTATCGCATTATAGTCCCTCACGTCCGCTGTGTTCTCAAAACTCTGGCAATTTGATAATACCTAGAATATCAAAATCAACCGCGGGCGGCAGATCATTTTCTTATTTAGCACCCAAACTTTGGAACAATCTACCCAACACTGTTCGGGACGCAGACACACTCTGTCAGTTTAAATCTAGATTAAAGACCCATCTCTTTAACCTGGCTTACACATAACACATTAACACATTTCTATAATTCAAATCCGTTAAAGGATTGTTAGGCTGCACTAATTAGGTCAACCGGAACCAGGAACACTTCCCATAACACCCGATGTACTCAGTGCATCGTCAGAAGAATGGCATCTACGCTTATATTAGTCTGTTTCTTTTTTATTCCGAGGTCACCTTAACCACCAGATCCAGTCCGTATCCAGATCATATGGTCATTGCAGTCCTCCGGATCCAGTCCGTACCCAGCCCAGACGGTGGATCAGCACCTAGAGACGACCTCTACAGCACTGAATGTCAGCGGAGACCACATCAACTAGATGAGCCCCAGAGAGTGAGTCCTCTGTGTCTGGCCAGAGGAGAACTGGCCCCCCGACTGAGCCTGGTTTCTCCCAAGGTTTTTTTCTCCATTTGTCACCGATGGAGTTTTGGTTCCTTGCCGCTGTCGCCTCTGGCTTGCTTAGTTGGGGACACTTTATCTTCACACAATATTGTATTTTATTTTGTTGTATTTGATTAACTACCTTTGCCTGAAAATTGAGTGTTTACTGTTGCCCTTTGCATTGTTGATGTACTATTTCCTATTTAATACTGTACAGCCACCTTGTCACAATTCTGTATTGTTAAAGGCGGTATATAAATAAAGGTGATTTGATTTGATTTTTGATTTGATTAGTAATGCGTTATATTACTGCGTTACAGCAAAAAGTAATGTACTACTGTAATATTATTACTTTTGTAATGCGTTACTCCTAACACTGATCGCAGCAAACAAAGGATACCCACATCAAGCTTGCGTTCACAGGAATTAGCGATGACGAAGAGGATATCCACGAGGGAACAAGTAAGTCCGAGCTAGTAGTCCAGATGCAACCTCGAGACCAGCCAACGAGGGAATGAGGTGAGTGGTGTAGCATCTGGACCAATCAGACATACAGTTATTTGTTACATTTAACAAATAATCTTTAAAACCAACAACCCAGCTATATGCTGGAGTTTTGAAGACAACCCCCCCAAAGCAACGAACACCCCAAAAGGGCTTAGTTGCCACGGTGACTATCTGATAAGAGGTTTTATTGCTTCAAGGAATGCACATCTGCCCATGCTACATTTGCCATAGGAAAGACACAATGCCTATAGAGATAGACTCTTTCCTATTCATTCACAGACAAACCTTTCTTGGACCTTCCTATCACACATAGCCCAGGTTATTGTGTACAGTATTACTGCATTGTATTCTAATTTTGTCTGTTGTATTTGTATTTGTCTTTCTACTGTTTTATGCATGCGTTATGATAGATGACTAGTTGTATAACCCACCTATGTCATGTTTGGTCTCTTTGAATTCGTATTTTAATGATCTAAAAGATGGTGTAAATTAGATGTTGATACCTTTGCAACATGTTAGTGTTTTAAGAAACCTTAGTAGTTTTTGCATCAACACCCAATCGAATTACATATGCAAATTACCATGCTCACAGACAAAGAGTCGTAAACTTTCTCTCCAAAGGTGAAAGTTACCATTGGTTCATGGACCTCCTGGAGGCACAGCCTCCAGAGAGTTTAAAGGCATCGACCCCTCTCTCTTCTCACTTCTTCACTCGTCTGCAACATCTTCCGATTGCTGCCCGTGTGGAGGAACCCACGGGGAGCCAGAGCCGGCACAGGGCATGCCCGGCGGGCCCGACAGGCCCAACACACAGAACTGTGGCTCTCGACCACAAAGAGCCAGACAGTTCCACTCAAACCTGGAATTCATCTTCATGACTCGCCTCAGCCAGTCAGTGGTTCTTGGAGAACCTAAGAAGATGAGCTAGAACTCTTCAGGACTTCCCTAAGCGTGCGCCAGGCCTTGCGGCCTTGTCTTTCCATTCCCCAAAGACCACAGGACTTCAGCTGGGTCCCTCTCAGCTCTTGGTTCTTCTTCACTTTCACATGGGAAGAAACTCCCAGTCACCATTGAGTCAGAACATCTTTGGAATTCATCACTCTTCAGACCCGGAAGAACGTGATTGCATGTCCAAACCCACCACTGCTCCAAACCATCTTTCACCAGAGACTGCATTCGGACACTTGTTCAACGACCAAGGCAATGCAAGTATCGTACATTTAACTAAACAAACAGAGGTTTAGTATAAGATGTAGACAGCACTGATGGTTTCACAGCAGGTGGTTAACTGACTCTTTTCATAGCTTCATTTCCTTGTCTCTCTCTAACTGCTTCTCACTGACCATTCCCCCATGTATGAGTGATTTCATGTTTGTTTGTTTAGATTAGTTATGTGTTAGTCCTTCGTTAATAAACTATGGTGCACAAATTACCTGAGTTTTGATTCTGATTCTGCTTTGCAAATTAATGTCCCTTTACGATTCCGATTCGAGCTACATGCTCTAATGCAATGGTACTTTAAGAAAGTCATTTTCTGTGGCTAAGAAAATATCACTTCTTATAGTTGATATAAAGATTATACTGAATGTTCGCTGAGCGAACAGATTAGTTGATGGAAAATTGATTCTGCTACAGTTACTACTGGCAGCTGATATAAGTAATTGTAATTAATCATAATTAATTGTAATTATTTATATACATTTCCCTTGAGCTAAATTCGCAACAGTGGAGAAGGGTCTGGCTGCAGACATGCACCTGCACTCTCAGAGACGCCTGCACTCTCAGACGACTGTACTTCCGGAAGTGACATATGTTAAATAGACGTTTTCCTCCCATGGAAAATCAATATAAACAAAAGACAATGATACAAAACAGCTGTAGAGATTATTCTTTATGGGAAAACGCGAATGTACGCTGCGTTGCGTTTATTCTGGGCTCACCTGCTCGTGTAGTTGTTTTAATAATGAAAAGGAGTATATTGAGTTTAGTCTTTATGATCTTAATCTGTTATGCCACGTTTTGCGAAGGAAAACATATATAGCCTATACCTATACATATACATTATATTAATAAACTGTATATCGAATTTGATCTTTTAATTGCATCTTAATACATTAAGCCATATTAAGTGTTAATGGTTGTCTACGGGAGGAAAACGCTTAACGAGAGACTTCATATTCTCTCGTTCATATTCTGCTTCATATTCATATTCGTTCATATTCTGCTGTTCTGTGGCCACGGATTTGCGGGTCTTGTTTTTATCTCCTACAGATGACTTGCAGGACCCTGTATGTTATGCTAAATCAGTTTTAATCGTTTAACGACCGCAGCGTCTTGTCTCTATTGGCAACACGCACGATTTGTGTGGATTGCAAGTGACGTGGCAGGTAGCAGAGAGTGCAGGTGCCGATTGTAAGTGACATTGTAATTTAGTTTCTTTTTTCTTGTCTTCACCACCTGGCTACTGTTGTAAAATGTTGAGAGATTAAATTAAAAAAATAAATAAATAAAATAAAGTAAAAATAAAATAGACTGCAAATGACGTCACTTGCGGAAGTGCAGGCGTCTAAGAGTGCAGGTGTCTAAGAGTGCAGGTGCAGATGTCTGCAGCCAGACCCTATTGGGGTGAGTGCGTATTTATAGTTGAGGGTAAGTGGATGCAGCTGTCGTGATTAGTAGTCAGGTGACTGTGAACGTGAGTACGAGGTTGGCGTGTCAGGAATGGTAGGCGTGGCTTGTGACTCTGTGACAACTAACTTTAGCTTCTAGTTTTATATTCTTCTACTAAGGCCAGTTTCATGTAAAAAAAAATCATAACTGCCTTAGCAGCTTCCCTTCGAGATTGATCCGCACCTAAAATTCCTTTAATATTCCATTTTCTTCCTAACTTAAGTTTTTTTCTTTCCTCCTTGTATTTCCTGCATTTCAATATAATATACATTTTCCTTACAAGCCTCACATTTATCTGTGCTCACTTTATTTAAAAGAAATAATGTATTATTAAGTCTTTATGTCCTAATCTTAGTCTTGTATATCTGATTTCTTCTTTTCTATTTTTACTAGTAAATGTTTTAACTTTAATTGCTTTTTGAATATCATAATATTCTCTTCCTTTATTATCTAAATTCCACATCTTTTGCTAGTGATTTTCAATGTTGTTTTTAATTATTGATTTTCCTTCATTTTTTCCAAGGGAAATCGCTATTTTGTCATTCAGATTTAATGCCTTTTTTTTTGCTAATTTGTCAGCTAGTTCATTACCTTGGAATCCTATGTGTGCTCTCTCTAGTTGTTTTGCTGGTACTAATACTTTGTAAACTGCTGCTGAATCTGAATAAAATACAGCTCTATCTGGTTTGACTTCCTCCACCCATTGTAAACCCAGAGATATTGCAACTAGATCTGCTGTATATATAGCTACATTAATGGAAATCCTTTTACTAATGTTTACTTTAAATTCTGGAATAGCAATGCCCACACTCCCGCTGCACTCTCTCGCATCCGTTCTGTGTAAATATTTAACCAGTCACAAATCATCTGTTCATGACTGCTCAACGATTGCTAGGCAGATTTTCTCGTTTAAAGTTTTGTGCAGCTTTACGATTGGAGAATTAAAATAAGGGGCAATAATGTAATATAACAAATTATTAACGTTAGCAATTATATAAATAATATATAAATCACATTCCTATGACAACTTCTTATGGGGGTTACATATAGTTGAACTGATAACACACAGTGAGTTTACCTAATGAGAGCGAGTTGTTAATTTTATGTTCTTTATTTCAGTTATATCTGTGTCTGCAATGTTGTCACCCGGTGTATTAATACATATTGATGTATTTCTCAGACACGATCATCGTTGCTGCGGTAAATAAAAGAACTGACAGGTCAGTCGTTGTGTGTGTCGTCCATTCGAAATTGGTGACAGGCTTATGGGACAACTTTGAGGACAACAATCGTTACACTAGCTAAATATTAAAAGCTGTAAAGATCAGTCAAAACACTCACTAACTACATCCAAGGATAGCACAAGGGTGCTCGCCGCAGAGCCAAATGGGAGGAACTGGAGCTCTAGCTCCCCCTCGCTGGAGGTAATGGGTGGAGATAGACGCCTAACCACACCCTAACTCTACCCCTTACCCTATCCTAAACATAACTCCACCCATTAGTTCACACAGAGGTGGAGCTGGACATCCAAAGAGGGGAAGCTGGAGGCCATTTGGCTCTGCAGTGAGCAGTACTTGGCATTTGCAAGCAAGTCCTGACTGAAAGCATACAGTGGCCTATATGTCAGTAATATGGACGGTGTCTTTCCATTTTTCCTACTTTTTCTTCCAATAGCTGCCCCAAAAGGTAAGACTTCAAAAGAATTCTATAAAATCAAATTTTGTAAATTAAAATTAGGTTTTAGAATCTGTTTTTAGATATATCTTTTCAACCAAATTATTATTAGTGTAACTGTCTTTTAAGTGTTTCCTGTTTAATGTATATGTTATTTGTTTTTGTTGATCCCTTTGAAATATATCAACCAAAAACTTGACTAATTAAAACTACGTCATGAAACATCAGTACACTTCTACATGGTTGTACTGAAACTGCTGGTTATAAAGAATTTGCGTGGTAAATATTTAAACTGACTTGACTTGCTGCCCACAATAGAGAGTTTTTAGCATGAGACACAACTCACTGGAGAATGTTTTTATGAGCCTTTATATATTCTTGAGAGATCTGATACAGTGCCTTGCGAAAGTATTCATATGCAAAATCGAATCCACGTCAGACGGGTGGGCTGCAGAAGTGAGGTCGGGCCAAACACATATTTGCTCATGTGAGGATGTTTTTATGCGCGTTAAGTACAAAGCCTGGTTTACCAATAAATAATAGTTTAGCATTCAAATACATCGCGAATATGGACACATTTAATTGGATTCATGCCGAATGAGAGAGGTAGGCTGCGTGAGAACGCGTTTGCTTTCAGTTTCGCTTTAAATTAGCCTAATTCGTTTTGGCTTGTTTAGCAACTTATACTTACATAGCAATATATTTCATTTTTGTTTTGTTCCGAAAACCGTTCAAAATAGTCTATAGGCTAAGTATTGTGTTTATTGATTGTACATTATAACATTTCGCTTTATTTACCGGGGTTATTTATAAATATAATAATTTTGTGCTCATCTGTGTTTAACCTAAACTACAAGTAACGTTAATGTAGACCTACATACCGGTAGCCTAAATATGATTATATAATTTTATGCTATATAGACCTACCTCATTACCCTCCACTGGATGTATAATGAGCAACAATAAACTTTTTAGTATTTTATAATGCCTAGTCATACTTCTTTGGATATTTTGGTGAAAGTAACTCAAAAGTAGTGTAACACATTACAATTCAGAGACAGTAATATTGTAATGTAACTAATTACTTTTAAAATACAGTAATAGTAATATATAATGTATTACATTCTGGAAGTAACTTGCCCAACACTGATGTTCAATCCAGTCATTTCACAAATAAATTGCATAACACAAACTCGATCAAAGTTATTCTTAATCAGTCAAATAAGTCAAACCAAGTTAGTATAATTTATAGAAATCTTTGAATTGTATCAATCATATAAGTCTTACAAATCTGAGAAGACTAAGTCGAGAGAAAGAGAGAGGGCTAGGCGCGCCCAGCAGTAAGAGCAAGAGCAGAAAAGAAGTGAGAAGTGAGGAGCCTGTCTCAGAGTGCAAATATATACTCATTATACCCTAGACAGTTAAGACCATAAAAGATGATTCCCTGATTCGTGATCCACTGAGTACACAATGTCTGCAAATGTCAGACATGTCCACACCAACTCGTGACTACCTAAATGATATACTAATGGTATCCTGTGGTTTATCACCCCCGGAGCCCATGCTGAGCAGGACATACCTATTTAGACAAAGGCGTCTAGAGATCTAAACATTTTTTACTTCTGTTCCGAAATAGTTATACCACACACAGGCAGTGCTGATTAGAGCTAATTTAAAGATTGCACACACTGCTGACCAAAATGGAACATAAGCACAGTACAAAATGTTTGTGTTTTCCGTGTTAAAAATCATCAAAGGACTGGGTACATGATTCTTAAGAATTAATAATGCAGAATAATTAATAACAATGTAAAGAATAATTCATGAAGCATTTCATAATCAATTCATAATGCATAACTTCTTATATGAATATGTAAATTCTTGAAAGTCAGCATACCAATACCCCTCCATTTTTTCATGTTTTGTTACGTTGCTGCTTTTTGTTAAACTGCTTTAAATTACTTTTCCCCCATCAATCTACACTCCATACACCATAACAGGTTTTTAACATCTTTACAAATATATTACAAATAAAAAAAACTGAAATGATTCCATTGCATAAGTATTCATACCCTTATCTGGGACAGTTAACATTTAGCTCTGGAGCATTCATATTGCTTAAGATGTTACTACACTTCGAGTGAAGTTAACCTGAGGCAAATTCAACTGAATGTATATGATTTGGAAAGGCGCACACAACTTCTTTTTATTTTTAATAAATGTCTAAGCGCTAAAAGTTCATATCAGAGCAAAAACCAAGCCCTGAGGTTAAAAAAAAAAGCCACAAACCACACATCTGGGGAAAAGTAAAAAAAAAAGAAATCTTCTACATTAAAGGTTCACAGACGCATGTAGTCTTCGTTACCCTTAATGGGAAAAGTTTGAAACAACCAGGACTCTTCCTAGAGCTGGCCTCCTGGCCAAACTGAGCAATTGATGGAGAAGGGCCTTGGCTAGAGTGGTGATCAAGAACCTGATGGTCACTCTAGTTGAGCTCTATGATCATATGCGGAGATAGGAGAAACCTTATGCATCGTGTTTGAAGGAAACCAGGCACTGCTCATCATCTGCACAGTAGCATCCTAACAGTAAAGTGTGGAGGTAGCAGCCTCATGCTGTGGGACTGTTTTTCAGCGGCAGGGACTGAGGGATTCGTCAGAGTAGAAGAAAAGCTCAATGCACCAAAATATTGAGATAGCTTTAATGAAAACACTCCAGAGCATTCAGAACCTTAGACTAAGCAGAAGGTTCACCTTCCAACAGGACAATGACCCTAAGCACACAGCAAGAGTGGCTTATAGACAACTCTGTGAATGTCCTTGAGTGACCCAGCCACAGCCTGGGCTTGAACCCAATCAAATATTCCTGGAGAAACCTGAAAATGTGCATCTGCCCCATCCAAGCAGACAGAGCTTGAGAGGTAAATAGGTGAGGAGGAGAATGGCAGATAATATGGCCAAATTCAGATGTGCAAAGCCTGTCGCATCATGCCCAAAAAGACTTGAGGCTGTAAAGGTGCTTCAGCTAAGTACTGAGTTAAGGGTATGAATACTTATGCAATGTACTTATTTCAGTGTTTTATTTTTAATACATTTACGAAGTTGTGACAATTCTGTTTTTGCTTTGTCATTATGGTGTATGGAGTTTATATTTGGTGTGGGGAAATAAAGTAATTTAAAGCAGTTTAACATAAGGCTGCAACTTAACAAAACATGAAAAAATGAAGGAGTATGAATACTTTTGCAAGGCACTGTAAGCATGCTCATCTCTAACTTTAATTATTGAGTAAAACAAATAATGTCAAACACCATTAAAATGTGTATGTTTTGTTTCTGTTGTTACAACGTATTATATCACAGGATCTCATTCTTTGTGGTTACTTGCTACGTACATCAAAGGACAAACACCATTTCCTGAATTTAGCTATGTAGCGATGCTGGATGATGTCAGAATCATGTATTATAATGGTGAGACGAAAACTCTCCATCCAAGAGGAAACTCTACAGCTGAAGACGATGTGTTTGATGCAAACGATGTCCTCACAATAAGTGACTACATGCAAAGATCATTTATTAACAAATGGGCAGTCGCAAAAAAAAATCTAAACAAAACTGATGGTAAGCATTTTACAGGACTGTAGGCTTTAATAAAAATATCCTATACTATAAATTATTAATATTTTGTGATGATGAAATATAAAACAAAGATTTGTGCATGTAATGGTGTAAACGCTACCTTAAAACTTTATTTCTCCATTAAAGGTGTTGTTGCCCTTCAGAGGCTGGTTGTGTGTGAGCTGAGGGGCAATGGTGAATCGGGACAAATGATCACACGGGATGCTGTCAGAGGATCCACCACTGATGAACTGCTATATGTTGACAAGAATTTTACATATCAGGGTAATTTAGATGTCTCGGCCGAAGTGCTGAAAATTCATCTTGAATTCAGCATGAGGCGTCATGAAGTTTTATATCAACCATTCTGCATCAAAACACTCAAGGGTTACCTTGAAAAAAGGAGAAATCAAGTTAATAGAAAAGGTACACAGACTGACTCCTAGGCAAACAGAACAAGTGTTCTTATTTATGTTTACCATTTTTTAGACCAATATATTTTGAAAAATTAGTAATATCTTTCTCTTATCTTTTTTTTCCACAGTGAAACCCAAAGTCAGGCTCATCCAGCAAAGGAGCCAGGCTTCTGGGTTTCGTGTGAGTTGTTTGGCAACAGGATTTTACCCTCGTCACATCAACCTCACCCTGTTCAGAGACGAGCAGCCTGTAGCTGATCATGAGATCACTGGAGGAGATCTGCTGCCCAATGGTGACGGGACGTACCAGATGAGGAAGAGTCTGGAGATCAGTGCTGCAGACAAACACAGATACACCTGCTCTGCCACACACCTCAGTCTGGACAACAAACTGGACGTCACTTTAGGTATTGAGGTGTTTGTGAGAAAAATAGTAAAATATTTCAGTGTCTCTGTGTTTCTAATCAGTTTATTATCTGTTTTAACATGTTTATTTCAGAATTTGATCCAGGTGAACCATTTAAATCAGTGATTTCTTCAGTGCTGATAGTTTTGGCTCTGGTCTTGGTGTTTGGGACTGGAGTCATCATATATAAATGCAGAACGAGACAAGCAGGTAGTACAAGAACTGAAGTGAATAATATATATTCCAGTGATTATTTTATATTACAATCTTTAATTGGCATTAATGATTCTTTTTCTTTCATGTTATAGCTTCCTTAAAGAGTAATTATTCTTCTGCTTCTAGTGAGTAGGCTATTTTAAATGTTTTATTATTTGTACTTGTCTTTTGACCATAAGGCCACTGCCTAAAAAGCAACATTTTCATTATTATTGTTTACAGTAAAACTCATGTAATTCAGTATACTGGATAAACAAAATGTTTGAATTTTAATAGTACTGTCTTCTAAATAAATAAATTTATTCTTTTCCAGCATCTGAAAAAAGCGTGGACACAGCATCCTGAAGTCTGCCAATTATCTGAAGCTACTTATTCCACTTTTTACTGCAGAAACAAATGTTTTGTGCAGTAATCATTAAAATAAGTTTTGTGTGTATATAGAATTGTTGTAGAATTGTAGAATTGTTTTTGTTGTTAAATGTTAAGACAGAATACCTGATTCTGATTGTCTGTTGCAGCAGTTAGCTCATGGTCAAGGATTTGTCTTCATGAAAACGAAGACTTGCATTGTTTTTTATTAATGAACTGGTGATATCTTGTCACAGTTATCCATTGCATTAATCTTTACTTGTCCCCTTTTCCATGTTTTTGTTTTGCTAGTTCAGCTCAGTTAAAGTAGAAAGATTTGCTTTCATGTTTTCATTGTTTTCATGTTTTGCATGAATTCAGCATGAGGCAGATAGCTGGTTTATGCTGGTACGTAGCTGGTCATATTGCTGGTCAAGGACCAGCATCAACCACCAAAGGACCAAAATAAACCAGCTATTAAAACATACCTACCCTGGTTTTTTCACCACAGTAATTCTTTTCTGTTTCTATTCAGAATTTACTGAAGGATAATATTACACTAATGCTCTATCATATATCAGTCTCAGTTAGTGTCATATGTGTCGTTAGACATTAGAAAACATTAGAACTCAAGACAGGAACAAGGATGAATCTCTAGTACATGTGTCAAATGCCTGAGTCCACGCACACCAAGGGGGATTCTAGGATTTTCATTTTAGGGGGGCTCAGCGCCCAATGAGGGTATAATAACAAAAATTAAATATATATATAATAAAAAATGTTTGACTAATAGGGTTGGTACTATACTTATTGCAATATTCCACTGTATTGTATAGATAGGTACAACATTTGAGTACTGAATAAGCCAAATACAAGTCTTTCTAAACTCACACACACACACACACACACACCTGTTTACTGTACAAATACAAAATTTTACTGTTTGCATTTCTAGTTCAAGCCTCTTTCCTTAGCTGAAGTATGCAAACCTCTTTGCCACATGAACTAGAAACTATTGAAAGTTAAATTTTCAAATGAAAAAATGGCAACATGATCGTTTTATAAAGTATGCATTTATGTACTTCATTTTCGCTGGAGGAAACAGCTGTGGTGTGATGAGGGGTGAACACAGCAAAAACCCAGGCTACAGTTAATCTATATAAGACTTTTTGTTTGTTGCATTGTAAATTTAATTGTATATATATAATAAATACTCTGAAGTAATACTTTTTTACATGTTGTCTGTTTTTGTTTGTTTGTGTCATCCTCATAGATGCTGAAATACTAGATGTATTTACTTGATATACATTCAGTTGAAAGGTATCTAAACAATGTCTCTGCTTTATTCAACACAGAGATGTTGGATTGGAAATAAAATTTATCCATACAGTTTATCCTGCACTTGTCTTGACCCTTTGGATCAGTCATTACCAGTCTAACAAAACGCAAATGCTGTCACAATTTTACTATTGAATCTAAACAGTAGGTGGCAGTAGAGCCAAAGTGACCAACATAAAATTGAAAAGAACTGTAGGGGTATTTGTCTGATGTTACTTTAGGGCTGTGACAAAGAAGAAAAAAATATGGTGAACCAATAGCAGGCTGGTTCTATAAAAATGTCATATATCAAATATAATATAAAGAATATTTTATTTGTTTCAAAAGCAAATCATATGAAATCAAACTTGTTCTAAGAGATGTTGGAACTGATAACAAATAAATTATTTGTTATCAGAAAAGAACTGTAGGGGTATTTGTCTGATGTTACTTTAGGGCTGTGACAAAGAAGAAAAAAATATGGTGAACCAATAGCAGGCTGGTTCTATAAAAATGTCATATATCAAATATAATATAAAGAATATTTTATTTGTTTCAAAAGCAAATCATATGAAATCAAACTTGTTCTAAGAGATGTTGGAACTGATAACAAATAAATTGTTCAACTTGTTCTCAAGCTAGTGAAAATCACTGAGTGTACAGTGGTCAGGTAACAAAGTATGAAGCAAGCCCTGCAAGTTTTATTTCCTGGAGAATGTCAGGTTGTTTAAGGTTACAAACTTTTGATAATGCATTATGTACACACAGATCAAAACTAGATGCATCAAGACACACTTTTCTGTTACATTACACCATGGCTAAATCTGACTCATCTAAGCTTGTTGATGACAATCCAAATAATGAAAAAAAAAATCAGTCAGTTGACCATAACAAAGCTGAAAGTACACACAAACTATTGAAATAATGATCATGAAAGGAATATATACATATGCCACTACTATTATTGAAACTAAGCAATTATATTCTATTGATACATATCATTATCATCTGTACTTGCCAGTATTATATGCATCAATAATACATATTTACTTTAACCATAAATCTAATTATGTTTTATCCACTTTGTCTTCAGTTGCTGAAAACTGAAATTAGAATTTAAATACTGATTAGAAAATACTACTATTATGCAATCTAAGCAATTTCATTCCATGAATAAATATAATTATATGCATTTTCTACTACAAAAATAAATCATTAAATTAAATTACTTTACCATTAAACGTACAGGTTTGTATGTCAATAAATGGCTTCCAGAATTCTGTGGTTGAGGTTCTGTAGACTAGGGCTGCCCCCGACTAAAGATATTCCTAGTCGACTAACACTCCTGCATTTTAGCGATTAGTCGAATAATCGTTCATTTATGATATTAATATAATAACTTGCGTATATACAAGGAAAGGTACACTCCAAGTTGAAGTTTAACACTTCCATATGACAGAAAATGCTAAAGCATGATATTAGCGCGTTCAAAATGAAAATTAAGCGCTTAAAACAGAATAGTAAAGCGTTTAAAGTATGCAGCACTTATGGACACAAAAATCAGTGGCCGGAATGTTATAGGCTAATTATAACATAAAAACAGCAATCAGACTGCCTGTGCATTTTAATAATTTATTATCAAAAATACAAACTGTAACAGTTACATGTCAAACAAACAAACAAACAAACAAACAAACAAAAAAAACAGTTTTGAATAAAATAAACTAAAATTCGTTCTTTAAAATAAATCAAATAAACATATTAGTAACTTAGGCCTAGTACAAAACAAGGCAAAAAAAAAAACAAAAACAAATAAATACTGTAGCAAAAACGCTGTTTGGTATAAAAATACAGTGGAAAATTAATATAATTTTTATATTGTTCAAAAGGAAAATTAACAAAAACGAACAATTTAATAAATGCACATGGCACATCGCACAACGCCAAAACTTAGAATAAAAAAGAAGGCAAACAAATTAACAGCCTAAGTATTTGATTAAATTGTTTTGAACAACTATATTTAAGACAAAATGTGGAACAAATAATTTAAAGAACACTAATACAAATCAAAAATATCAGAGCAAAGCCGCAAACTGCAATTAAGACGACGGATGAGTCTTGACCTGAAACAACAAATTGCAAACATCAGACTAATTTTTCTAACAGAATAAAAAACAACTTCTGCATTATATAAAAACGAATAAATAAAAATATGTATTTATTTATTTGAATAAAAATACCCGTTTTTTTTAATAGCCTAACGGATAGCAAACAGAAACACTACAAAAAGGAAATTAAGCATTCTTACCTAAGCTTTCAATTCGATTTTATTTTTTTCATATTATGTGAGAGGAACACCAGCTTGTCCACATTGTTGGGAAGAAGGGAGCTTCTCGACTTGTTCACAATGAAGCCGGCCTTTGAAAAGATGCGCTCTGATGGAGTGGATGTGGAAGGGATACAGTGGAGGCGTTTAGCTGCTTTAGCGAGCTTTGGATATCGATGTTCATTTTTTTGCCACCATGCCAATGGTCCCGAATCAACCTTTGTTTTATCTGCCACGTACATTTTTAGTTCATCCTTCTCTTCTGCATGCTCCTCCTCATCAGTGGCCATCAACATGGATATCTCGGCCTACTTTTCCTTTTTCGGTTCGGGCTCACCCTCCCCTGCAGGGTTAATGCTGTCATGATCACTTTCTGGCGCAGCTTCTGTAGATAAACTTTCTGCCAGATCCGACACTGTGGAGTACGCATCTTCTCGTTCGTGTTGCTTTGATGTCATACACTGACTGCGCAGCCCCTGATTGCGTAATTTCACGTGATTTGTTTTTTTTTTTTTGCGACTAACCGACTAATGAAAATGTATTCGACCAAGCCCTCTTCATATCGGCTAACGTTTAGTCGACTATTTGGGGGCAGCCCTAATGCTAACACTGACCACTATAATGGCAACTTACAAAATTAGATTTTCTCCTTTTGGTGATTCTGCTTATTAACATCAGGCGTCTTTAATAATTTTAATACTCTTGAGTATGGACTCAAACTCCCGGGAGAGTTAATTTAACACTGGGATTTTTGCTGTGTAGACTTCACCTACTTTTTTTTAGTTTGTCTTAGCTGATAAATTCAGGTATTCTTTACTCAGACATATAGGATAGAATCTACCCAAACAAACTGAGTGTAAATTGTTACCTCAGTTTACCTCATTTTATTGAGTAGATTCTATAGGTTTTTTTACAGTGTAACAGTCTCAGACATCATTTCAACACCTTATTGTGTAACAAGAACTTTTGTTACTGTTTTAAGTAATCCTTTGAATCTTTTTTAATTTCACTAATTATTTTAATATACATTATCTCAAACTATTTTTTTAGCTTATTTATACAGATTCAAAGACTCCTGATCCTCTACACAAAGGAACAAAATATATCCAACACAATAAATCAGTGATCAAGATAATTTTAATAAAGCTCAAAAAGTTTTCAGTTTACACATATGTTAGGCTACATTCACACTATTGCATGTTCGTTTTAAAATGCATACCTCAGACAGAATCATAATTTCTATTCATTTTCCACTAATTCCACTAATTTACTCATAAGCACTAGCACCTTCCAGCGCTGTCTGCCGGTATGTATATGTATATTTTCCTTTCTGCAATCGCTGTTCTGACTCTCGCTGTTAGGACATAACATATTTCAAGATTAAACTGAAGTTACTGTATTGCAAACATTGAGTTTTGAGTAAAAGCGGAATATAAATCTTATTTATTGTCTTATGTAGCATCATGCACACTTTCGGTCGTGTAGTATGAACAGATATCTTTTCTGAAATGCCAGTATGGATGAGGATTGTGTTAACTTTTTAAACAAAAACGCACCAGTGTAAACGTAGCCTCAGAGAGCAGACTGCTTCGTATGCTTTCGGATCGCTCTCGCGGATACGCCGCGCGAGTACGGTTTGTTGCTGCGTCGACCAAAGGCGCGCACCACTGGCGCGCAAGCCGAGCTCAAAGTTCAAATTAGTTGAACTTTTGCGTCGCTTCTAGTCCAACACACCTAGTGCTGCAGGCTTACTGGCACACTGACGTTGGCGAGATTAACCCCTTAGGTATCGAAGTTTGGTACCGAACGACAAGAGGTTTTTCGATACTCGATAGTATCGAGGCATTTCGGTCGGTACCTAAAAAGTATCGAACTCTGTACCCAGCCCTAACTAGGAGTTAACATTTATCACACATCAATCAGAAACTTCGATGGAGACAAAAGGGCCAAAGTCAGCTTACAGTTTGGTGCATTTCTCAGATCAGAAGTGACATTCTCAAAACTACTTGTTCAACCTCCACATCATCTAATCACTTGTGCACATCATAAAATGTTTCAGTTTTTTTGAACAAGTTGCGTTTGCTTTGGTACGTTCATGCAACTGATTATGCAACTGATTTGTCTGCGGTTTTCTACATTATCAGTTCATTGTCACGTTGCTCAAAATGTATTACATGTATATAGTTCTCTGTGCTGTAGTCTTACCCCTCAAAACATCAAGTCATTAGCTCATCGTATATGTCTTTACAGTAAATGCAAAATTTTTGATCTAGTTGTCATAAAGTGTCAAGCATATTCTACACAGCCTTTTTGTAAATTTGCCATGAATTGTTCAAATGAATATTGACTTTCACTAATGTAGAGACTACAAATCAACCAATGATAAAGCAGTTCTCTGAAATAGCTCAAAGGTACATCTCAACATCTCATGAACCTTCAACTGGAAAGCATATATAGACAGAGGACAACACAAGAGTTACACATTCTGACAGTGGACTTTCTAATTTATATTTCCACCTTTGCCCATCTTTCTTTTTCTTTTGTATTTCACAATGACTTTGTAATGTATTTTCATTTTATATTTTTTTTCATCTTGATTTTTTTTTTTTTGTCAGACCACAAGTAAAAGTGTAACTGTGAATCCTATCCAGTCTTTTTCAATCAATATCCCCCATACAGTAATGTGTCATTTTGAAGAGAAAGAGTAGGAGGTGAAAGAGGAGGAGGAGGAGAAGAAGGAAGAGGACGATGACAACAACATGGAAGAGAAATAGGAAGGGAGGTTCTTTGGCCTGTCCCAGACCAAAGACAGGATGCTGGGGCAGAATAATTAGGGCCTGAGCACTGCAGTGCGAGGACCCTATTGGAATTGCTCTGTTTCTTCTTCTTCTTCTTCTTCTTCTTCTTCTTCTTCTTCTCCAAAGTAAAAAGTCTTTTTGAGGGCCTAAACATGCTCGAAAACTCATGAAACTTTGCACACGCATCAGTCCTGGTGAAAATTTACATCTGATATGGTTTTCAGAAGTGGGTGTGGCAAAATGGCTCGATAGCGCCACCTATAAAATTTCAACGGAGTGCGCCTCGAGCTGCGTTTCACGTACATGTACGAAACTCGGTACACAGGTGTAGCACACCAATACCTACAAAAAAGTCTCCTGGTACAACATCCTAAACCCAACAGGAAGTCCGTTATATTGAATTTCCTGTACGATTTTTGTGCAGTTTTTGCCATTTTCAGGCCTCGTACTTTAACGAACTCCTCCTACAGTTTTTATCCGATCATCTTCAAATTTGCTGAGTGTTATCATAAGGCCCTTGCGATGTTAAATTGCGAAGCTTTTGAGTTTTCGTCGAGGGGCGTGTCCGTGGCGGCCTGACAAAATTTGACGTGTCGCCATGAAAAAGGAAGTGGCTGTAACTCAGGCAAACAATGTCCGATCTGCCTCAAACTTCACAGGTGTGATAAGAGTCTGGTCCTGAACACATGTCAGTGCCCATATTCAGTTATAATCATAGCGCCACCTGATGACAACAGGAAGTGACATGTTTAACACTGTTACGGACTCCTAGCAACATATTAAAAAGCATTAGCAAGTTTTAAATAGGCTAGCAACATGCTACAGTCATGCTACAACATGCTAGCAACACTTAGCTAAGAGCTAATGCATGCTATTAATACAAAGAAAAAGAAAATTGCTGTAACTCATGCACACAATGTCCAATCTGACCCAAATTTAATATTCAACATGCTACGAACATAGTAAAGCATGCTAACAACACTTAGCTAATATGCTAAAGCATGCTAATAATACTATAAAACAGGAAGTTACTTTAACTCGGGCATACAATGTCCAATCTGCCCCAAACTTGACATGTTTGATAAGAGTCCTGGACTGAACACATGCCCATGCCCGTATTCAGTTATAGTCATAGCGCCACCTGCTGGCAACAGGAAGTCACATGTTTAATACTGTTGTGGATGCCTAGCAACATTTTAAAAATATCAACACGTTAAATAGGGTAGCAACATGCTAGAAACATGCTAAAACATGTTAGCGACACTTAGCTAAATGCTAAAGCATGCTCTTAATGCAATGAAACAGGAAGTTACTGTAACTCAGGCATGCAATGTCCAATCTGCCCCAAACTTAATATGTTTGATAAGAGTTCTAGCCTGAACACTACGTGCCTATATTCAGTTATAGTCATAGCGCCACCTACTGTCAACAGGAAGTGACATGTTTAACACTGTGATACACTATTATCAACACACTAAAAAGCCATTGAGTGCTAAAGTAGTTAAAAACACACTCAAACATGCTAGCAACACTTACTTAATGCTAAAGCATGTTGTTAAAGACATAAAACAGGAAGTTGTTGTAATTCATGTAAACAATGTCCAATCTGCCCCAAACTTCACATGTTTGATAAGAGTCCTGGTCTGAAGATATATACATGCCCATATTCAGTTATAGTTATAGCGCCACCTCCTGACAACAGGAAGTGACATGTTTAACGGTGTTACGGACTCCTAGCAACATATTAAAAAGCGTTAGCAAGTTTTAAATAGGCTAGGATCATGCTAGAATCATGTTAAAACATGCTAGCAACACTTAGCTAAGAGCTAAAGCATGATATTAATACAAAGACAAATTGCTGTAACTCATGCATACAATGTCCAATCTGACCCAAACTTAATATTCAACATGCTACAAACATAGTAAAGCATGCTAGCAACACTTAGCTAAAATGCTAAAGCATGCTAATAATACAATGAAACAGGAAGTTACTGTAACTCAGGCATACAATATCCAATATGCCCCAAGCTTAACATGTTTGATAAGAGTCCTGGCCTGAACACATGCCCATGCCCATATTCAGTTATAGTCATAGCTCCACCTGCTGGCAACAGGAAGTGAGATGTTGCACTCTGTAATGAACGCAACATTTTAGAAATATCAACAAGTGTTAAATAGGGTAGCAACATGCTAGAAACATGCTATAACATGTTAGCAACACTTAGCTAAGTGCTAAAGCATGTTATTAATGCAATGAAACGGGAAGCTACAGTAACTCAGGCATACAATGTCCAATCTGCCCCAAACTTAACAGGTTTGATAAGAGTCCTGGTCTGAACACATTTACATAACAATATTCAATTATAGTCATAGCGCCACCTACTGTCAACAGGAAGTGATGTTTAACACTGTGATACACTATTAGCAACACACAAAAATAAGCCAGTGAGTGCTAAACTTGCTAAAAACACACTCAAACATGCTAGCAACACTTACTAAGTGCTAAAGCATCTTGTTAAAGCCATGAAACAGGAAGTTGTTGCAATTCCTGCAAACAATGTCCAATCTTCCCCAAACTTCACATGTTTGATAAGAGTCCTGGCCTGAAGATATCTACATGCTCATATTCAGTTAAAGTCATAGCGCCACCTGCTGGCAACCGGAAGTGACATGTTTAACACTGTGATGGTCTATTAAAAGCACAGCAAAATATGCCATATTGTGCTAAATATGCTAGACACACTTTCTAAGTGCTAATGCATCCTATTAATGCCATGAAACAGGAAGTTGTTGTAACTCAGCCATACAATGTCCGATCTGCCCCAAACTTCATATGTTCGATAAGAGTCCTGGCCTGAACACATCTAAAGGCCAATATTCCATTACAATTATAGCGCCACCAGCTGGCAACAGGAAATGACTTGTCTTACACTAACTCAAGCATACCATGTTCAATCTGCACCAAACTTCATATGTTTGATAAAAGCGCTGACCTGAACACGTCTACATGCCAATATTCAGTTATAGGCATAGCGCCACCAGCTGGCAGCGTGAAGTTTGGCACATCTAAATGACTTTGATATATTCCTCCTAAATTTACTATGTTAAAAGCATAGTGCCCACCGTTCGCTGTTTCCCTAAAGCCACCGGTCGGCGGTGAGCCCGGGTGCGAGGGCCCGTTCATCGCTGCTTGCAGCTTTAATTATTTTTGTTGTTGTTTGCTGTTTTGTGCTGTACTCTACACTACAATAAATTAAGGATTAAAACACTTGCAAATGCATACGTGTAGCTGCCCTTTGGTATCCATATATGAGACACAGAGAGTTTCTGACGGGTGCTTCTTTCTTTATTTCGCTCGTGAAGAGCGCCATTGAGCTTTAGTTTGCGTAGCACCGTGAAACTACACAAAGGAACAAGAAAACCAATAAATACACTCATATATAGAACAATACGATAGATAAAGTTCACATTTACAGAGAAACAGATGTAAAATAAATGATAAAGTGAATAAAGACAATATGAAACGACCAATTAACAAGCAGAGTGTCACGTACGGGTCAGAGAAATGAGGTCAGGGTCCAAAATGCAGGGAGGGAAATTTTAATAACACAAAACACAAATAAACATAAACCCAAAGGCCAACACGGCACAACACGACTAGAATCAAAACAGAGGAACACACACAAAGACAATGCAGCCAGAATGAGTAGTGGGAAATGAGAGTTCTTATAAACCAGATAATTGTGAACAGGTGAGAGCTTAGATGAGTGCTAATGACCAGACAGGTGTACAATCAGGGAAGTGCAGTGCAGGGAAGGGAAAACAGCGACCTCAGGTGGCTGAGGGAAGCCCCACAGCCCAGATCATGACACAGAGCTCACTGATTAACATATACGTACAAACGAGCTCATATGACTCTGAAACAAACTGCAACACGTAACATACGTAAACATCACATACCTCGCTCTGCTTTACCAAAGGGTACTAAGATAAAATTAGGCAGAATCGAGGCACTGTTCACTGGAAACTCTGTATATATCTTCATGGACTGAGGAGGAATATGAATCTTCACTCTTCACTCTGCTGTTCTGACTACCTTTTTGTTACTCCCCCTACTGCGTAAAGCACGTAACAAGCTCAGAACAAATTTAAAGTGACAACCATATTGCGGTCATTTACAATACATGTGTAAAACTGTGTTGTAGTATGTGTTTTTGAGGGTATGTGTATCATGTCTGAGAGCAAAGTTTGTTTTTTTTCAGCAAGATTGAGTTGTTTTGAGTGGAGAGCTTCATTTTGACGTGAATATAGTAAGTTTGGGGAATTAAGCTAGAAGTTACAGATTTGTGTTTAGAGTTTTGCAAAAATGAGGCATAATTTCAAGAAATGTGTTTAAGCAATTGAGAAAAACTGCTAAAAGGCTAAAAGTAGCTCATAACTTACCGATTTAGGAGAAAATCTTAAAAATAATGGGCGTGTCAGTCCTAAATTTAGGACTCCTAAATGTTTGCTCTAAGAGTATTTCACAAAGCGTTTTCGTGCTAAAACTAGCTCCTAAAGCTGTGAAATGTAGTAGTGAGTAGTGAAGAGGACTGCTTAGTCACCAAATCTCAAACTATCTGCCTCAGAACATAAACATTTTAGAAAATTTTGATGATAATGAGCTTTTAAAAAAGTACCACCTTAATCACAGAGGTATTATGACTGCTGTAGAATTTGTCAGGGACATTTTTCCTTTGACTATATCCTTGTTTTCATTAACCAGTTGGGCAAGAATTGCTTTTCTTGCGTTGTTTGGTTTTCTTTTACGTTTGCATGTCTTACTATGAGCCCTGATTATTTTATTCTTTCCATTCAAAATTGTTTACGAGAAGCACACATGTAAGAGGCTGACAATTAGGTGAATATATACTTTAATTAGTGACACTTAGCTTGCATTTTAAAATCTTTGAATGTGGTAACATTTTTATTTTTAAACCTTTAATTGAATATGGCAACATAATATCACTCTCTGCAATATTTCTTTGAACAAATCTCTGACAGAGACCCCTATCAGCCAATCACTGTGTGCATAGTTAGTACGCATGCTGACATCATCCATAGCAATGAGGTCAACCCTGCCCTTACTCTTAGCTTAAAGGGATAGTTCACCCAAAAATGAAAATTTGATGTTTATTTGCTTACCCCCAGGGTATCCAAGATGTAGGTGACTTTGTTTGTTCAGTAGAACATAAACAAAGATTTTTAACTCAAACCATTGCAGTCTGTCAGTCATATAATGGTAGTCAATGGTTACCGAATCTTTGAGAGTAAGAAAAAAACAAAAACACACAAACAAAACCAAATTAAACCCTGCGACTCGTGACGATATGTCTTAGGACATCAGTGTATCGTCACGGGTCACAGGGTTTAATTTGGTTTTGTTTGTGTATGTTTTTTTTTACTCTCAAAGATTTGGTAGCCATTTTTGGGTGAACTCTCCCTTTAAGACTTCTCTCTATTCCTTAGAGAAATGTTTGTCTTGGCAGCTTTGTGAATAGGTTTTAAGAGAAAACTCTTAGCTAAAAACTTTTACTGCTATTTAGAAGAACTCTTAGTGTTAACATAAAATGTTTTGTGAATACGGGCCCAGATTTTCAGTGCCTATAAGACATTAGCAAGAGCAAAAAATTTTGTTAAATGGTACTCCATTTTTAAATAAAACATATGAAGTCATACAGGAGCATTATCACACAATACACAATAACAGACCACTAGGGCTATAAGGGCTACAAAAACAAAAATAAAGGAGGATCTAATCAAGGAGTAGGTAAAAATCATAAGTAGCAGATTAACAAGAAAACACAGGAAGAGAGAGAATGGAAACTAAAAGTCCATGAATACTTCAACGTAAGTCCTAAAGTTAACGGAACACAAAAACACAGAATACCCGTGACAGTATGAAATAGTGACAGATATGCAATTGATTAGCTAATTATATTTTTCCCAAATAATATCACTATGCATACCAAAGCTTTTTTTTTTCTTGGTCTAGTTGCCTAGTTTTATTACAACTGAATTATGAGCTAGTTAAAGTGTTTCTTTTCTTTTAAACAAATTTTAATTTGGAGTTGTTTGAAGACTGTTCTCTATTCAGCTATGTGTCTTCATGTCAAGACCTTGAATATTTCGTGATGTGTCCAGTTTCTTCATATGCATATGCTGCTTTCTCCATATAATAACAGCAGCCCCAAACACCAACACCAGAGCCAAAACAGTAAGGAATGATGGAATCACTGATTTAAATGGTTCTCTATGATCATACTCTGAAACATCAACCACAAAACACAGAGATTAGTTTTTTTGTTACAGTCTGTGCTTTTTTCTTTTTTCAAGGTAAGACGTTCTCACCTAAATCCACAGTCATCCTGTTGTCCAGACTGAGGTGTGTGGCAGAGCAGGTGTATTTGTCTTTATCTGAAGCACTGATCTCTAGACTCTTCCTCATCTGGTACGTCCCGTCACCATTGGGCAGCAGATCTCCTCCAGTGATCTCATGATCAGCTACAGGCTGCCCGTCTCTGAGCAGGGTCAGGTTGATGTGACGAGGGTAAAATCCTGTTGCCAAACAACTCAAACGAGACCCTCCAGAATCTGAGTTTGCTTTCTGGATGAGTCTGACTCGCGGTTTCACTACGGAAGAAAAAAAATCCATCTTACCTTTTTATAAAACACTATCCTAGGTATTAAGAATAAATGTTATTGCTTCAGTTAATAAAAATGATCGAATTCCTGTGTTGCGTTTCAAAATTATAATTTACCTATAAGAGCTGAGTGACTCAAGTCTATTTAATCATTGGGGAAAACATGCTGGATACCAAACTTTCTTTTTCACTTGACTTTTTAAGGTAATTCCTGAGAGTTGCTATGCAGGAGGGGTAGTTTATTGTCTCATGACGCCACTTGAACACCTCCAGAGATAGTGTTGCCATTTCTTTTGGGCTCTCATATGTAAACTTGTTGTTATAAAAACGCATTTCATCTGTAGTGGAGCCGCTAAAAGCGAACTTAGAGATCATTTGTCCAGGGTTATCATTGTCCCACAGCTCACAATGACTCATCACTTGATACAGCTGAGGACCTACCAGGACAGAAAAGACAGCTTGTGTCCCATGACATGATATTCAATATCAATATGCCATAATTTAACCAAGTGAACATACTTTTTGTGTAGTTTTTAAAAGTTAGTCTTCCCACATGGAAAGGTTGCAAATCATGCCTCATTGCATAAAATATGTAAGAAAATCTCATCTTCATTTGTAGTATTATCTCTAGGAATGTATCTCTTAGTCTCTGAATTATAGTGTCCTACTGTGAGGTCATCCAACATAAACGTGACACTAAATTCAGGAAATGGCGTCTCTCCTTTAATGTATGTGATAAGCAACCACAAAGAGTGAGAACCTGTAAGACATTATAACAACAACAGAAATCAATTAAAGGAAATAAAACATTAAATATCAAATAATACCAGTAACCTTTTAGCTATGTCTTGAAAATTGCAAACTCACTGGTTTATGTGATATATGGACTATTTATTATATACACTATTATTTATTCATAACAGGGTGGACATTTTGTCCCAGGTCAGTTGTTCACAATGTTTCTTTTTTCAATAGAAATAGAAAAAAAAGTCATTACAGGTAAGTTTGATGCACTACTCTGAATCAGCCTGAAAACTGCCTGTTTGAACTCGGGATTAAAAAAAGTATAGTTGTTATTATTTTATATGGGACTCATTAATATTAGCGGAGATAACAACTTTGCTTTGTTTTCAAACGAGTGTGTGACTTTCACTTTCATTTTTGAACAATCCCCAAACAACGTTCTCAACAAGATGATTTCTAAGCTGATTAAATCATAACTGTGGTGGCTTGAGACAATCGCTTTTATAAACTCGTCAGAACGATGTTTCATGACGTATAATTTATATAATCTGACAAATATATCTGAGAAACATTTAGCATTCCCAATAAATTGAAGGAATAACATCTCACGCCTGTTTAAATGAACTGCACATATTATAGATAAATGCAAATCAAACAGAATCTTACCACTCAAAACTGTTGTCAGAGCCGACACCAGCACACATAGAAAAACTAATAGTTTGCTCATTATTTTCCCGAGGTCTTGACAATAACATCTTCTTCCTTAAAGTCACATACATTGGCTTTGAGCCAGGAAACAAGATCTAACAAGTGCTAACAAGTACATCATATTAGCCTACTACACCCTGCCCTACATTACATCCTAAACCCTCGCGGTCTTTCTTTGAGCTCACACTTTATTAACAGCCTATATAAGATCTCAGAGATCATAAGATGGCACCATTTGCGTTTGTATGTAGCAAGACGGTATGATACAAGACAAATAAATGTAGCGATGGTTTTAGAATTAAATTGCTATATCAACAGCGAAGCCCAGACCGCTGACTATCACAACTGACCAATCCAGTTTAAGTATTACAGAAAGTCTACTTTTAAACACAACTTTTAAGTCTCAAAAAGACAAAATATAGCGGAAGTTGTGTAATATATAAAAGATCAGAAAAGTAGTAAACCGTTTCTATTGGGGAAAAAATGCTGCACACACACCACTAGGTGTCAGGATAAGTTTTGCTTACCATGTATGTAACGACATACATTAAGAAACCAACTCGAAAACCTTTTTTTTTATTGCACTAAAGAAAAACAAAGATTACAGTACGTACAAAACAAACAGAAAATACAGTATATACAAAACATACAAACAAACTTTCAATAATAAACGAATTGTGGATTAATACTTAATAGTTAACTTAACTTATACAGCACCCTCAAGAATCTTTCATTATTATTTTTTTAATTAATTTTATTTATATTACTTTACCATATAACACAAGGACGGGACAGAAAACAAGAGATAAATGCAGTAAATCAGTGAATTTTACAACTTTCAAAGCAGACTGACCAGAACACAAGCATATTTAGTCTTTGCTTTGTAAAAACTATAACACAGAAATTATGACTTAAAAATATAAGGAGTATTAGGATTAACATTTGTGTTAGGTTTAATGCAAGCAATACAAATGCTCATTCCACCAGATACCACTACATGCAATGTTTAGATACATTAAATAGCTTCACAGTTTATTACTAAAAATATAAGCATAGGCTTTCTTAAGAGAATTTAAATTTTATATTACATTAAAAAAAAAAAAAAAATTATGACATTTAAGCATGATACATAAGCAGGTATCTACATTTCTCTAAATCTTCTCTGCAACTTTTAAGTCAAAGAATAGAAAGGTATAACAGTTTAACAATTAATCAGTTATATGACAGTGGCTGACACTTGCAGATGTATAATTGTTTACCTCTTAGGTCTCAACCAGTAAATTATAGTGGAAACTGTGTAGGTAAAGTAAATTTAAAGATTGTCACTTTGCATCAAGGCATATTAATTCTGATTTTGTGTCACACTTTCTTCAGATGCTGAAAATAAAATTTATTGTTTAATGAGTGTGTACAGTGTGAACATATTTTCTTAATGTTGTAAATGAACAAATATATTAGAATAACTATAAGTACTTACTAGAAGCATTAGAATAACCACTTTTAACTGCATCTAAATACCAAAAGAAAGACAAAAGGAATTATTGTTTCTGGTTTGATTGTTTTTTTTTAAAATGCAACTTCTTTGTAAACCTAAATCCTTTTTCTAGGACCTTTAGACTGCAGCTCCAAACAACAACATCAGAGCCAAAACTGTCAGAACTGAGGGAATCATGGATTTAAATGGTTTCCCGTGATCAAACTCTGAAACATCAACCACAGATTGAGAGATTGACTTCAATTTTATTTTGATTATAGTTGATTATGTTTTCTATATGACCTCATCATTACCTAAAGTGACGTCCAGGTGTGTGGCAGAGCAAGTGTAATTGTGTTTCACTGCACTGATCTCCAGACTCTTCCTCAGCTGGTACGTCCCGTCATCATTGGGCAGCAGATCTCCTCCAGTGATCTCATGATCATCTATAGGCTGCCCGTCTCTAAACAGGGTCAGGTTGATGTGACGAGGGTAAAATCCTGTTGCCAAACAACTCACACGAAACCCTCCAGAATCTGAGTTTGCTTTCTGGATGAGTCTGACTCTGGGTTTCACTGATAAATAAATAAATAAATAACAGACAGATATTTATTTAATGATAAATTAGCCTGAGAAATGCTAAACAATTCAGAAAGCCAAATATAAATGAGAACACTTATTTTTGAATAGGAGTTTGACTAGGAGTCAGTCAGTGTACCTTTTCTATTGACTTGATTTTTCCTTCTTTCAAGGTAACCCTTTAGTGTTTTGATGCAGTATGGGTGGTACAGACATTCATGTCGACTCTTGCTGATTTCAAGATGATAATTTAGCACTTGGGCTGAGACATTTAAATGACCCTGATATGTAAACTTATTGTTATCATATGACAGCTCATCAGTGGTGGATCCTCTGACAGCATCTCTTGTGATCATTTGTCCCGGTTCACCATTGTCCTTCAACTCACACATAACTAGCCTCTGAAGGACAAGATAACCTTGGAGAGAAAACGTTATAGGGTAGTGTTTACACCATACCAGCACATGCATAACTCCTTTTAGACATTTCACAATCACAAAAAAGCCTTTTTGATCAAATTAAAATAGCTACATAATTGCAATACTTACGATCAGTTTCATTTAAGTTTTGTTTTGCTACTGCCAGTCTTTCCATAAAGTGTGTGTATATGTAGTCACTTATTCTGAGGAGAACATCTGAATTAAACACATCGTCTTCAGCTGTTGTATTTCCTCTTGGATGGAGAGTTTTCGTTTCACCATTATAATACATAATTCTGACATCATCCCGTATCGCTACATAGCTAAACTCAGGAAATGGCGTTTGCCCGTTGGTGTATGTTGCAAGCAACGACACAGAATGAGAGCCTGTGAAACAATAACAGGAAATAGAAAACAACGAGACATCAATACTATGAAACTATGATAGACAACTGATAAGTGTTCCATCAAGTTCTTTTGGGGCTGGGACCTGTAGGTAAAATGTGCAGAATTAACTAAAACAATGTGAAAAAAAGAACCAAGTGCACATGCGTTTCATAAAATGCATTTTTATTTAGTCAAAGTGAGGCTTGTGATAGCCTACTGGAACCAGAACCGCATTGTTGCTCTGTCATTAACAGCTCGTTGTAGCTATAGTTAATTTGTAATCTTCCTTTTCATTTGTTTCTTTTTGGCGCTGTCAGTGCTATATCCTGTAACATGATGTGAAGCACTGAATCTTGGTTTGAGGAGATATTTGCAGTGCAAGTGCAAACAAATTAAATAAGTAGAGTTTTCAATAAGTCTTTTGAAATCTTACCTTTGGGAACAGCTATTGGAAGTAAGAGCAGAAAGAGATGAATAATTTTGTCCGTATTGCTGACATACATACTGTAAGCTTTCAGTCAGTACTCACTTGGAGTTTTATTTCCGAATGTGTTTTTCTTTATGTAGCGCCCTCTTCAGGTATTAGGTGTATCTACCTGCTTGAATTGTTGACGCTAAACCCGGATACTTTTAATTGTGTCTCTCGACGTGATTTTACTTAGAATCAAACTATGACCCTCCGTTTATACTACTACTTGTAAAGTGCAACTTGGATCTCTGTAAATTGCTTTCCACAAATATTAGCTACCCATTTTGAGTAACCACGCAACGTAGCAAAAATATACAAATTTATTCCAAAGAAGATAAACAGAAGGAATCAAAGACAAATCAAAGTCTCATAAATAAACTTTTTCCTTCAAATATAGTGCTTGTGTGACTCTTTTTCCCTTTTTTACACAAACACACTCAAAGGGTTAAACTTCTACACAGGTATCAAGATGGAGTTTTTCCACTGAATCACACTTCTGAATTAAACTTTAGTTCTTTTCTCTTCAGAAGTACAAATCTGACTCCAATAAGTGTAAACCAATATAATAGTGTACTTTGGAAAACTTAAGATAGAAATAAAGTATGTAAATAAACTTTAGTTTTAGTTAGAAATACAAATGTAACCGTTTCCTGATATACTCTCAGTGAATCACCGTATTAAACCACCATATTGTTAAGAAATTGAAAACAAACTTAATGTGGGCACACCTCACTCACTCACTCACTCACTCACTCACACACACACAACACAAACCCCCCGTTGCAGGCCTGAAACGTCGCTGGAGTGCGTTGAGGCCGAGTGAAACGTAAAATGGCCGCTTCGCTCTCTAGGAGCACAAATAAACAAACAAATGTACCTGAATAAACTTGAAAGAATTCAAAGATCCCGTCACCAGTCAGATCAGTCCACGTGAGTCTATGATCCGTCAGCAAACTCCATGACACTCCCGCGAAGCCAGAGGAACTCCTAACCACTCTGCGATTAGGAGCGCTATCTGGATTTCCTCAATGCACTTCCCAGTCGATGCAGCAAACGTCTTTGGCGATCGCTCCGATCACCTATAACTCTCGTAGGGGCGCTGATTTAAGTGGTAACCCCGAGTTAAGTTTCTCACCAGCAAATCACGTTAGCCCCGTTTACTGTAAAGACGATCAAGCGTTAAACCGGCATTTCTTCCGAATTGCGTCGTGTTGACTTCACAACAGAATACTCCACTGGTTAACACTCAAACAATACAGTTCTGACAACAGTTTTCACACATAAAGTGACGCATTTTCTGTTCTCATGCCGACAACATCACCTACGCACTTCTTTTCCAACTCGCTTCTCTCTGTTGACTGACAACCTCACTGGCCAATCACAGTTGCACTACTTGACATTAGGCGGGATTAAGTCATTTTTGAACCAAAAACATTAAACTAAACACAACTTAGTGACACAAACATGTCTAAACAGGACCCTTTTTTCCTTATAGAAACACTTTTGTCACAAGCAAAAAATAAACAATAAAATAAATACAAATAAATATGATGATGAAAATGTGAATAAATTAAAATAATAAAATATACTATAGAAATTGAAATTAACCCAGGGTTACATTTACTTTTCTAAAAAATCTAAAATCACATCTAATGTATTGAATTTCGAGCGTCAGTTTTGCCCCCAAAATCTCCCATGCTTACACAAGTAAAATAACAGTGTTATATGGTCTATAGTAAGTACTGTTGTGGAAATTTCCTCTCATCGTGGGCGTTTTCGAAGCACTGTTTACGTGAAGCTTTAAAACCAATTGGCAATCATTATTCGTCTTAAACAGTGGTGCATAGACCTACGACGTACCAAAGGCTTGTTTGAGATGCGCCTTGCATTAAGGAGAGATGTAGGCTACTTGGAGTAGACGGGTGCAGCGAGCAAGGGAGTGAAATAAATGCAGTCAAGACGGATACTTTTGACATCTCGTAGTTGATCAGCACATAGTGAGACCAGTGAGGACATCCTGTGATTCACGCTCTTTGTTGCTAATAAACTGGATGTAATGTAAGTTCTGTTGCTTTTATTTAAAAAAATATGATTAATAAGACTATGCTACTTGTTATTTATTTCCAACCGAAAGACGTGTTTTAATCCATTATTATGTTAACACAGGCATATAATTTTATAATTCTAAAGAACTAAAAGGATGTTATTTGGCATAAGGGTTATTTCTAGTATTCGGTGCCTGTTGGACATCTACACTTGATGAAACATTTTTTTAACATCAATTCTTGGGTAATCATGACAGGGAGAAAACGTGAAAACAATTTATCACATAAAAAAACAATAAGCCTTGGGTAAACCCATTTAAGCAATTATGAGCCAAATTCAATGAGAAGGACGACCAAAAAATGTCCACCCTGTTGGTGAAAAATGAACAACAATTTAAAAGATTTGTGTGAACATTTCTGAGAGACATACATATTACTAATTTGTGGAGGAAACACTATGTAAAACAGATAAATTGTAATAAAGTGTACCCAGCCGGCATTTCAACGTTGATTCACAGTTGGTTTTCTAACAGTAAACTTTTTTTCCCAAGACATCTCTTCTGCTCCCCAATCCTGCGTTTATTTGATCCATAGTACAGCAAAAAAGCATTTTTACTTCTATTTGCAACAGAAACCAAGTTGGTGGTGAAGGGAGGGGTATAGAAGCAGTCACCTTAAAATTCTTTATGCAGGAAAAACCCTTACTTAAATGAAATGCATTTAATATTTTAGGTAGAATTGTTTCTTCAAATTCTGATGCAACGTTAGAACCAACAGCCTTGTGCATATAGTGTGGTTGTACTTCGGGTGATCCTTGAAAGTGTCCCAGCTCTAGGTCCTTTCTGATACCATCCCCTCCTCTCTCTCCCACTTGTGTGCTCTCTGTACTGATCTGTACAAACAAAAACACCAAAAATAAATACTCATAAAACATCAACGTTGCTACTGTGAAATATCTTTAGCTGAAAACACTGAATACAAAAATCACATAGAACATTTTCACTTTACAGTTCAAGAATAGCAGATAAACAGCAGATAAGCAATTCTTTACCAAACTGCCAATAATAAGCTGGATCCTTAATGACTCTACAAGGGGAAAGAATAAATGGTTTACTTAAAAGTTCTTAAAAAGCTGTATTTCGTTTTATACCATTCCTTTAAAAAATCTTAATTCATTTAAGTTAAAAAGACATTTGCCACTATATGATATTTGGAAAACAAAAACAGAATATGTAATCTCTGAGATTTATTATACGATTAAAAATGTAAACACGCCTATAGTAATGCATAGCATTCACATGTGAATCTCTGAAAGACAGACATTAACAAATACCAGCAACACATAACATCAGATGAGCCAATATCGCTAGCGTGCTAATATGCTAATTGCGATTAGCATCTAACTTTTAATGTCTGTGATAAAGCAGTACACATATGCACACACACACACACACACACAGGTATTTAACTTATGCAGGTTACATGTCCTTTACCCATTTGTAAACTCTTGTACTATTTTTGAAAGGTAATAATAAACATTTATTTTCTTACCTGATTTAGCAAGTACTGTATGTTTGCAGGACCTCGCAGATCACATCTACTTCCTCTGTGTTGCCGTTTTTGTTCTCCGGGTTGACATTTCACAGCTCAGATTCGCTCCAAATAAAAATTTAACATGCAAATATAAAATAATTCGACGGACCGTAACGGTCGTATTTTCAAACTAGAAAAGGCGCCCACAGTTTCACTGGCCAGTGTCCTGGATGACAGCCACATTAACCAATCATGATCAAAGCAGTAAGGTAAAACAACCAATAGGAATTTCAACATGTTTCAACATGGTAGCGAAATGTATTTAGTTTTATTGTTGTTAATGATAATAATTATATTTTAACATGTATATTTATATTTTAGAATAAGTTTCATTAAATAATAATGATCATGATAATAATTTAAAAGGCAGAAATTTTGAAGACATGATTTAACACACAGATCTTATAGCAGCATAGAAGATCATTTAGCATTAAACATGATTTCATTATTATTGTATTACTATTATTATTATTATTATTTAAGTTAAACACTTGTTTTTGAAGGTATACAAGCTCATTTCAGCATTCATTTATAAGTGATTTTTAAACCTATTTCATTTTACATTTTAAGGTATTGTTTCACTAAAACATCAACTGATGTTACTGCAACCATATTTTAATGTTGAATTTCGGTCTTGTGTTGACTGGGCTTCAACCGTTTAGCATTCAACGTAATATCAACGTTGTTTCAACGTTGAAACAACAACTGACCTTCGACCATATTTCAACGTTAAATTTCGGTCATAAGTTGACTGGGTTTCAAACGTTCACCATTCAACGTAATATCAACATTGTTTCAACGTTGAAACAACAACTGACCTTATTTCAACCAAATTTCAACGCTGAAGGTCAGTCATGTGCCGGCTGGGTAAATACGCTACTTCTTCAACTTAAACATCAATCACTGTGCACACTAAATGTGTCCACTCCTGTTAGGTTTTCTGACAGGGTGGACAATAACAGAGTGGACATTTTGACCAAAAAACAAAACAAAAAACAAACAAACAACAACAACAAAAAACAAAACAAAAAAAAAACTAACACAGATGGTCTGCCAAATAAATAATTTACTGTTTTTTAAATGCTACTTTTACCACTAAAAATGCCTGTTTACTTTTATTTCATATTCCCCTTAAAAGTGTGCACAAAAGATAAACGAAGTAAAAAACAGACAATTACCAAAACAGAGGTTCTCACTCAGTTGTTTTCCCTCCAATGAAATGTCGGTTGTTTGATGTAATAAAATTTCCCTCATATTTAGTGTTGTATTGATCATCAAAATGGCAGACACAAGCCTAGGGACATAGGAAAATTGTGATATTTGGTGGTATAAAATGCTGTAAAATGTTTAGAATTACTTAATTAAATATGAATTATGAATAACAGTGAATAACAAATATGAATGAATTACTTAATTAATTAAAATTAAATATGCTTAAAGTTCAAAAGGTGTTATTTATGTCAAAGACAACTTTAAAATGTTGGTGTTTCTGAAAATGTTAAGGCAATATCATGATCTTTACTGGGGACACAAAAGGCACCGATTCCTAGGAATGACCCATAAATTATTTTGCTCAGTATGTGAGAAGGGTATAACTGCAGCCTGGAGATCAATTTATGGGTGGAGTGGAGTGGTGCACACTGGTCACAAGAGGGCGCACTTCCGGAAAAAAACAAACAAACAAACAAAAAAAAAACTCTTGTCCAACTCCCCCCTAACATTATAGGGGGGGTGTACAGTGTGTGGTCATTGAAAATTTGTTCTGATATAGGTTCTTCACAGAAAATGAGCCAAGGCCAATGAGTATGAGTTTGAAAAAATAATTAATCATATCATTTTTCTTTCTTTCTAAACCTAAAATGACGAATGGGACACCATACAATCTCCTGGATTAAACGGACCCGTGCATTTGGGACAAAACTACATTAGGTGTTTTCGTCAACACCAACACTGTACTCTTATATTTTTTCCTTATCCTGTTTGCATAAAACAGCTGATCTGATTAAGAACATTCAAGTGGGGAGGAATAAAAAAAAAAATCTATTGGGAAGATTTATCTGGTCAGTCCAGTGAAGCAAAGACGTTTGCAGTCCTGTCTACTGAAAAAAGACAGTAATGTGTTAAATAACATTAAGCAACAAATTTCAGCATAGGTATTCTGCTGACTTCATTACCCTCAGGGTCAACCCTGTATATCGGCGGTTGCCTATGCAGCATTTGTGTTTGCTCTGTTGATCTCCAGACTCTTCCTCATCCGGTATGTCCCGTCACCACTGGGCAGCAGATCTCCTCCAGTGATTTCATGATCAGCTGCAGGCTACCCGTCTCTGAAGAGGGTCAGGTTGATGTGATGAGGGTAAAATCCTGTTGCCAAACTCACACGAAACCCTCCAGAATCTGAGTTTGTTTCTGGACGAGTCTGACTCTTGGTTTCACTGTTGAGTTAAAGGAGAGCTCCACTTCCAGAACTGCAATTTACAAATACTTTATTCACCCCCTTGTCATCCAAGATGTTCATGTCTTTCTGTCTTCAGTCATAAAGAAATTATGGTTTTTGAGGAAAACATTTCAGGATTTTTCTCCATATAATGGACTTCATTGGTGCCTTTAATTTGAACTTCCAAAATGCAGCTTCAAAGGGCTCTAAATGATCCCAGCTGAGGAGGAAGGTCTTATCTAGCGAAACGATCGGTCATTGTTTTCGAAAAAATATAAATTTGTATACTTTTTAAGTAAAAAAGCTTGTGTAGCACAGGCTCTGGGATGCGCGTCCACAGGTCGTTCTTGAATGATTCATTCATTTTGAACGGATCTTTACTGTGACTCGGGAAGAACGAGTCGTCTCAGGGAGTGATTCGTTCAGTCGCCAATGCGCAACATCCTACTAGGTTCTGTACTGGAATTAGTTCACCTGTTTCGAGTATTCGGGTTTTTCGAGTTGTTTGTTCATCTTATGGGGCTGTCACGTGATGCTGATTTTGCTAAAATGAACGAAATGACTCGAAAAAAGATTTGTTCATTTTGCTGAACGAGACTCAAAGGTTAGAGTCGGTGAAATGATCTGAACTTCCCATCACTACTACGAATCACGTTTTGGAATCACCACAAGTTCATCGTCTGTGTACTCCGGCTCAAAAAGGTAGATTATGTAGAAAAACTCCATCTTATTTTGTCCTACAACTTCAGAATCATCCGACATCATTTTGTTTGACTTATTTGCACTTTCTTAGTCTTTACACGTTCACTTTGTAAACACTGGGTCTGTGGTTCCACCTGCGTTCCGCATGACCTTTCGACGTGATTCAATAGTACGTGAACGCGCATCCCAGAGCCTGTGCTACACGATCCTTTGTGCTTAAAAAGTATACACATTTTTATTTTCCGAAAACAATGACTGATCGTTTCGCTAGATAAGACACTTCTTCCTCAGCTGGGATCGTTTGGAGCCCTTCGAAGCTGTATTTAAACTACATTTTGGAAGTTCAAAATCGGGGCACCAATAAAGTCCATTATATGGGGAAAAATCCTGAAACGTTTTACTCAAAAACCATAATGTCTTTACAACTGAAGACAGAAAGACATGGATGACAAGCGGGCGAGTAAATTATTTGTAAATTGTTCTGGAAGTGGAGGTCTCCTTTAAACACACAGCTCAAAACAAGAACACAGAACCGTTAGGTGAAGCGGACATATCCGTGCTTTATCATGAATAAAACACAGCTGCTGACCATTTAGGATCAAGGAACTTGAGACAGTCTACCTTATAGAAACTCGTCAGAAAGAAAAGGAAAGAAGGTGACTTGTGGCCAAGCATGGTGACCCATACTTGTAATTTGTGCTCTGCATTTCACCCATCCATGTGCACACACAGCAGTGAGTAGCGAACAAACACATACACACACACACTGTGATCACACACCCGGAGCAGTGGGCAGCAGTTGGGGGTTCGGTGCCTTGGTCAAGGGACTCACCTCAGTTGTGGTATTGAAGGTGAAGAGAGTTCTGGATTTTCACTCCCCCCACCTAAAATCCCTGCTGGACCTGAAATTCAAACCCGCAACCTTCGGGTTACATGTCCGACTCTCTAACCGTTAGGCCAAGGCTGCCCCATATTGGTATTTTATTGCCTCTAATTAACACATTAATATGATACATCAATACATTAATATCTGACAACTACCTGAGAAATATTTAGCTTTCAAATTAAACACACAGGTTTTTTTATTTAGATTGCATGGCGCAAACAAAGAGGCTATACTTTTCAGAATGTACATGTTCAGACTACTGCAGGGTGGGGAAAATATAAACTTAATTTCATATAGCCTACAACTTAATCTTAATACTTTCCTATACTAAATACTATTATTAATTATTAATATTACAGCCTAAAATCTCAGAGATCATTAGAGGGAGAGTGGGCCAAAACCTAGCACTTTTTGACTTTCTCAGTCAAAACTTTGTGTGGCCTATATTTTGTCCTATATTAATTTGATTTTGTTTCATAATTAAAGTGTATACGCTTTTCTTTATTTATCCCGAAAGAATGGAAGTGAAATGTGTCAACATGCCCCATAGGTGAGATACATTGTAACATCTGAGGGGCACTTTGTAACATGACAGCTTAGAATAAAATTAATTAATTATTTAATAAAATATAATTATTAACTTTTTCAAATAAAATGGCCCTGAATTGCAACACAGCATAGTTCAAAACAACGGGCCTCATTCGTGAAACAGGAGCAGAACGAATTTTTGTTTAAATCATTCGTAAAGCTGTTCTGACATAAACTTTCAAATTCATTTTTCCTCTAGTCTGTATAGAGTGTTGATATGGCAGCTAGTAAAGTAAATACTGTAAATTTTGATATGCCAGCATGTGTGTAAATAATTAAACCATGTGTGTTACAACTAACCCCGTGTTTATATGTGCTCGCACACTCCCTAGGCTACTTGATAACTGATACACAAGATGGCGCCATTTGCGTTTTTATGAAATAAGATGATAGGAAAGATATGAATGCAGCGCCGGTTTCAGAATTAAATTTTCAGGCTTAAAATCATGTATTCCACAGAATGTCCTAGCGCAATAATTACATTATAGACATTTAGTTTAAGTGAACAGCAGAAGAAGCTGACAAGAGGCCATCATCATGCTGAAACATAGCAACAGTTGTAGTGTTGTACCATATGTAGTATTACTAAGAAGAAGCAGGAGTGAATCTTGGTTTTAGGAGAATGAAGTGCAAATTCCAAATGCCAAAGTCAGACTGTTCATCTATATAAGACTTTTTGTTTGTTGCAATGTGAATTTAATTATTTGTAATTATTTATCAAATAACTTATTTTTCTATTGAATAAATGTATTTTTATAAGAAATATTTAGAAATATTACTTTTGTACATGTCTGTTTTTTTTTTTTTGTTTGTTTGTTTCATCCTCATAGATGTTGAAAAGCAAATGCTAATCTAAACAGTAATCTAATCTAAACAGTAGGTGGCAGTAGAGCCAAAGTGAACAACATAAAATTGAAATGAATTGTAGGGGTATTTGTCTGATGTTACTTTATGGCTGTGACAAAGAAGAAAATATTTTCTTTGTTTCAAAAGCAAATCATATAAAAACATACTTGTTTTAAGAGATGTTGGAACTGAAAATCACTAGTGAAAATCACAGATCATAGCAACATTAAGTGTACAGTAGTCAGGTAACAAAGTATGAAGCAAGTCTTGCAACTTTTATTTCCTGGAGAATGTCAGGTTGTTTAAGGTTACAAACTTTGGATAATGCATTATGTACACACAGGTCAAAACAAGATGCATCAAGACACACCTTTCTGTTACATTACACCATGGCTAAATCTGATTTATCTAAGCTTGTTGATGACAATCCAAGTAACGAAAAAAAAAAACATCAGTCAGTTGACCTTAATAAAGCTGTAGGTACACACACTACATATTGAAATTATGACCATGAAAGGAATGTATACATATGCCACTGCTATTATGGAAGCTAAGCAATTATATTCTATTGATAAATATTATTATAATCTGTACTTTCCAGTATTATATGCAACAATAATACATATTTACTTTACACATAAATCTAATTATGTTTTATAAAAGTGCATACTTCTATTATGCAATTTAAGCTATTTAAATCCATTAATAAATATTATTATTATCTGCACTTTTTACTGCAGAAATAAATCTTAAATTACTTTACCTTTAAACCTGTTTTATCCACATTGTCAAATCATTGGACAAATCAATATTGTTATTCCTCATGCAAATTAATGAGTCATGTTATGCCGTAGAGCTAAAAAATACACAAACTACACAGAAAAAAACTTACTAGAAGCAGAAGAGTAGTCACTTGTAAAGGAAGCTACAACAAAACCGGATTTTAAAAAAAGAAATTGTCATTTAAAAAAACCCTGCTCAGCATATATTTTTATTGATAGATCATTATAGTCTCAAAGTCTAGCATGTTTTGTGTAGGACGTCATTTATTACCTGAGTGATGTCTCCTCCATTTAATAATGCAAATCACAGCCATCAACACCAGTCCCAATGCCAAAACCACAAGAACTGAGGAAATCACCTGCTTAAATGTTTCCCCTTGATACCCTGAAGTATGACAGTTTACAAAATCATTGATATTGCTTTTATACAATTCAATAAGCAGAGGCAATTACTCTGTCTGGGGAATAAAATAGTGCCATAACAGAAGAATGAAGCCAAACACAAATTAAATAAATGATCTAAAGTCCTTACCCAACTCAATGTTCAGTTTGTTGTCCAGACGGAGGTGTGTGGCAGAGCAGGTGTATTTGTGTTTGTCTGCAGAACTGATCTCCAGACTCTTCCTCATCTGGTACGTCCCGTCACCATTGGGCAGCAGATCTCCTCCAGTGATCTCATGATCATCTACAGGCTGCCTGTCTCTGAACAGGGTCAGGTTGATGTGACGAGGGTAAAATCCTGTTGCCAAACAACTCACACGAAACCCTCCAGAATTCATATTTGCTTTCTGAATGAGTCTGACTCTAGGTTTTACTGGAGAAGTAAAAAATTCAAAAGAAGAATAAATAGAGAATATATACACAAGTGGCTTTCTATTATTGAGTTATTTAATAAACCTTGTTTTGTTTTTACCATCCTTTTCTTTTTTGGAGTTTGTGTGACAATATCACTTTTAAAGCATGAAGTAAAAAATCTATTAATATCCTCTGTAGATAACGCTTATGTCACGTTCTGGTCAGTTACCCAGATAAAAGGCCATTGTGGCGATACACGTTTCAACAGCAGCCGGATAGCACGGTTAATATACTACCAAAGATGTTGTTAAACTAAATTATGATGTCTAAACCATGGAAAAATATGTGAAAGCTGCTAAATCATAGTAAGCATGAAAGGGCATAGTATTGTTTCCTTGGTCACTGCTGTACACAAAGATGCGCTATGCTTATCAACACTGCTTTATAATACGTTATACAGATGTTGATAAAAAAGAAAACACCATGTAAACGTTACGTTACAGTTCCCTGCATTCATATAAACTCCTACCTCCATTTCATTATTTGGGAGTTTCTTCCAATATTTCATGCATCATGAACAGTGAGATTGAGCTGCCTGCTACAGTATTTTCTCATTTTTATGTCCATCTTCAGCATTTCTGGCCTCGGTTAACATCCGCTTTTAAAGACTAAATATAATAATAACGTATTTCCTCACAAATTACATTTTTGAACATGAATGCAGTGCACTAAATGTACGCATATTGCACAGGCCATAGGGCAGTCCATGTTGTTGAGCCCTGTAATAGGTGGTAAATATCGGTATGATCTGCCTCCTTTGTCACAGACTGATAACCCGACAATTCTATTTCTTATCCCGACTTATCGCAAATTACTTCGTTTCTAATTTTTTTTTTCCCGCCAAGCCCATGCACAAGTTCATACAGTTTAGTGGCATTGTTTATGTTCAGTGCTGCCGCAATGGGCGACTTTATGATGTTATGTGAAAACTCTATATGGAAAAAAAAAAAAAAAAGGTGAAAGCATATTTTAGACTTACCTTTCCTCATTACTTGAGATCTTGCTTTTAAGAAAAGTCTTGAGAGTTTTTATGCAGTGTGGAAAGCATAACATCTCATGGTACCACATAAACAGCTGAAGATATGGATTTGTGTTCTCATCTGAGTATTTTAGGGGACCCTTATATGTAAACTTGCCCCCAAAATATCCCACCTCTTCTGTTGTGGAGCCATCAAAAGCTGTCTTGGCAATCATTTGTCCAGGTTTATTGTTGTCCTGCAGTTCACAAAGACCAATTGACTGATAAATTTTGGGGCCTACTGACATTAGGTGAAAGTGTAAGATGTGAAAACAGTCAAGTTTGGTATCATACTGAAATGCCTAATAATGAATATTATCAGAGTAGGAAACTGCATGCAGTATGAGGAAATGTTTCTCATCAGAAACCAATACATTTTATTTCAATTTACAGCAAAAACTATAATAATGTTAATTTTTGTAACACACTGAATATGTATATCTTTTTATATATAAAAAATAAACTTTTCATTCATAAGCTACACAAAGTCAGAGTGCTATATTTGTTCTGTTGACAACATACCTGTGTCAATACAAAGTTTGTTTTAGCCAAAGAACCTACTTTCTGTATGGTTTTCATTCTTCGATATTTTCACAAGATGGTCCCATATACTGCGGGTGTCACTTGTGTCAAATGTATCTTCATTAGTAGTATTTCCTCTTGGAAAGTAGCTCCAAGTTTCTGAATTAGTGTATCCCACAGTGATGTCATCCAACATCAGTGTGGCACTAAATTCAGGAAATGGTGTATTCCCTTCAATGTAAGTTGCAAGCACCCACAAGAAATGAGAACCTGAGAACAATTGAGAACAAACTACAATCGCTGAATAACACATTCAAATATAATGAAAAAAAAATAAAAAATAAAAAAAAAAATTGACAGATTCCCATGACAAATTGGTTATAATTTTAATAAATACTTATATACATATTTTATTAAGTAAACATAAGACAATCAAAAAGATCTTTCATGAAAATTGTCCCCATTTTTATTTACATAGCGTTAAATTGTTCAGTATTATTAGGTTCATATCATGTGTAGTAACAGATTTGTTGTTCAATAATCTCAAGAAGTGGACTCAAGAAATTAGTTAAACCTTTAGACAAAGACCTCAAGACTTAAGGTACATGAAACAAACTGATGATTTAAAGTAGAGAAACAAATGACTCCTTACATCACAAAACAACATCAGTAAGACCTAACAACAAAATCAACAACAACAGTACATTAAAATACAAAACAGTGAAAACAGTGCCAGCATAGCTATTCATGTTGCCAACAAAAATTAAAGTAGGCTTAAAAATTTAGTTACTTTTTCAGCATTGTTTATTTGCTCTAGAAATAGCATACTCAGTGTAGAATGTAAGAAACATTCAGTGCGTATTTGAATTATAATATATCATGTTTTGCTGCACCTGTTTTGAAAGCAACTCATATGAAATCGTACCTGATAAAACAAATGCTGGAACTGAAAACACATACAGAATAGCAAATAAATCCTTCATCTTGTTCTAGTGAAAACCCATCCGTACATCATGAAAATGTCGACACCTAAAGCAACATTCGTGTACGAGTCAGATAACAACGTGTGGAACAAGTCTAGCAGGCTTTATTTCTTGGAAAATGATCAGCGAACATCTGAGTTATGTCAGGTTTAAGGTTATGAACTTTGAAAAAAACACTACACTGCATCTGACATTCATCTGAGATTGTAAATGACCATGTAAATCCATGTAAGCTACAACTACAATTTTAATGGCCATGAAAAGAATATACATGTTCCACTGCTATTATGCAATCCAAGAAACTTAATTTCATTTTTAATTAGCTTATTTTTATTATCTGTGATTTTATTTTTACGAAAGTAAATCTTCATTTACTTTACCAATAAACCTAATTATGTTTTATTCACGTTGTCTCCAGTTGCTGAAAATTAAGTTTAAATTTAAATATTGCTCAGAAAATATTCATATAAATCAATATTGTTCCCTATAGCGACCCCTAGGGGACGTAGTGCGATTTTCCAGTTTGAATGGGAACTTGGAAATGCTTTGGTGGAAGAGTGAGGTAACATCTCACAGCAAGAACTGACAAAACTGGTGTATTTAAAGCAGCTGGTGGCCACATAAGATACTAACTGTGACCTTTGATGTGGATTCCACAGCTGTAACAACTAAATACTAGAATCTACAAAATCAGAATCGGAATCAGAAAGAGCTTTATTGCCAGGTATGTTTACACATACGAGGAATTTGTTTTCGTGGCAGAAGATTCCACTGCATATTCAGAATGACAGCAACAAGTAAATAGGAAATAACAATATACAAAAAATGCTTTTAAAATATACAACTTATATTGAGATGTGTGTGTACAGGTGTGTTATGTACAAATGCAAGAAAAAAAGTATGTGTGCTAAATAAAATAAAGCATATTTTACTGTGACTGTTTCAAAAGTTATTCATATGAAATGATTCTTGTTTTAACAGTGCTGGAACTGATAACACATACACAAAAACAAATAAATGTTCACCTTGTTCTCAAGCTAGTGAAAACCACAGATCATGAAAATAATGTTATCGGGCAACACTAAGTGTACGGTAGTCAGGTAACAAAGTATGAAGCAAGTCTTGCAACTTTTATTTCCTGGATTATGATCAGTGAACCTCTGAGTTATGTCAGGTTGTTTAAAGTTACAAACTTTGGATAATACATTATGTACACACAGGTCAAAACAAGATGCTGTCCTTTCAGTTGATCATTAATTGTCAATCTTTTCGCACATCTTTTTTAAATCTGAGAATTTTTTAAACAAGTTAAAATTTCTACCTAATTTGTCACTCAAATTTTGTCAAAAAGCATGGTAAAACTGTGCATTAAGACATACCTTTCTGTTACATTACACCATAGCTAAATCTGACTCATCTAAGTTGCTCATCAGTTGACCTTAACAAAGCTGTAAGTACACACAAACAACATATGGAAATATAATGACCATAAAAGGAATATACATATGCCACTGCTATTATGGAAGCTAAGCAATTATATTCTATTGATACATATTATTATCATCTGTACTTTCCAGTATTATATGCAACAATAATACATATTTACTTTAACCATAAATCTAATTATGTTTTATCCACTTTGTCTTCAGTTGCTGAAAACTGAAATTAGAATTTAAATATTGATTAAAAATACTGCTGTTATGCAATCTAAGCAATTTCATTCCATTAATAAATATTATTATCTGCATTTTCTACTGTAAAATAAATCTTAATTTACTTTACCATTAAACCAGTTTTATCCACATTGTCTTCACTCGCTGAAAATTAAGTTCAAATAATGGTTAGGAAATTACAAACAGGACAAATCAATGTTGTTATTCCTCATGCAAGTTAATGTCATATTATGCTGTAGAGCTAAAACATTTACAGAAAAAAAATACACAAACTACACAGAAAATACTCACTAGAAGCAAAAGAGTAGTCACTTGTAGAGGAAGCTACAACAAAACAGAAAAATTTTAAAAGGAAATTATTTTATTTATGTTTTGTCTAGGACATGTCATGCATTACCTGACTGACGCCTTCTCCTCCATTTAATAATGGCGACCGTAGTTATCAACACCAGTCCCAATGCCAAAACCACAAGCACTGAGGAAATCACCTGCTTAAATGTTTCCCCTGGAAACTCTGAAGTATGACAACATTCTTCTATCAGATATGACATTTGATTGCTAGTTGCATATTGCTTTCATACAATTCAATAAACAAGAAGTTAATACAGACTAACTTACGATTTTGACATTTATTTTGTCTGTAAATAAATCATATAAAGTCCTTACCCAACTCAATGTCCAGTTTGTTGTCCAGACTGAGGTGTGTGGCAGAGCAGGTGTATTTGTGTTTGTCTGCAGCACTGATCTCCAGACACTTCCTCATCTGATACGTCCCGTCATCATTGGGCAGCAAATCTCCTCCAGTGATCTCATGATCAGCTACAACCTGCCCGTCTCTGAACAGAGTCAGGTTGATGTGACGAGGGTAAAATCCCGTTGCCAAACAACTCACACGAAACCCTCCAGAATCTGAATTTAATTTCTGGATGAGTCTGACTCTGGGTTTCACTGTCCAAGACAGGAGACATTTAGTATTTTATTATAGCACTTGTTTAAATTAATTTCTATTTCTATATTAAATGAATTGAGAGAAGCATGTTGGAGATTTACCTTTCCTCTTCACCTGAGCTCTTCTCTTTTTAAGGTAAGACCTGAGAGTATTTAGGCAGTTTGGGTAGGAAAAAACCTCATGATACCACATAAACAGCTGCAGAACTGGGTCTGACTTCTGCTCTGTATATTTTAAAGGACCATTATATGTAAACTTCCCATTAAAATATTGTAGTTCGTCTATAGTAGAACCACTTAATGCATTCTTGATGATAAATTGTCCTGACTTGTCCTTGTCCAGCAGTTCACAAAGACCCAGTATCTGATATACTACAAGACCTGTTAGGAGAAATAGAGAATAAATATGTCAGACTCCTTTGTTCAGACTATTAAATCAATCAAATTAAATTAACTTACTATCTGTATGATTTTCATGTCTTAATTTATCCACAAGATGGTTATACAAATGTTCTCTTATGGCGGTATTATCCCCCAGGTTATACATATCATCTTCATTTGTAGTATTTCCTCTTGTATAGTAAGTCCTTGTCTCTGAATCATAGTGTCCAACTGTAATGTCATCGAGCATCACTGTGATACTAAATTCAGGAAATGGAGTGTTTCCTTTAATGTACGTTACAAGCACCCACGCCGAGTGAGAACCTGTGAAATAATATTATTGTCATTAAAGTATAAAGTAACATATTTTAATGTAATATAATGTAATTATATCCCCTTAAACCAAACAAAACAATGACAGCTAACAATGCTTAAGACAAATAATGTGTAATTATATGTGTAAATTAATTAAAATCTACTTCGCTTTTCATCAAACCCTAAATTCTTGTCCTACCTGTTGAAACAGATGCTCGAATTGAAAGCACCCACAGAAAAATAAATAACTTGATCATCTTGTCAACTTTGCATGACTGAGAGTTATTTCCTTGAGCAGCAGCTTATCAGTAAAAAACTGAGGTAGGCTGTCTCTGAGTCTCCAGTCTACGTAATTTCAACCCTTAATAGTATAACAAGCTACAATATTCCTCAGAACTTTTATATTATTTATATATATTTATATTCTATTTCTATTCATTATAGTTCAGTTCTAGTTATGGTTATAGAGACTAGGCTGACATAGTGTTTGATTTGTGGTTGGATCTGTTGTCTAGATACCTTATAGCCATGCAGACATTTTTGGTGATACCTTTTCCAGCTTTAATATTTTTACTAGCAGTTACTTTAATGGCTGTTAAGGCGTATCAGTATTAGTACTGCTTAACATCCCTTCAGGATGGAACAATCACAGTCATTTGTAAGTGGGTCATTGACATATAAGGATTTTCGACAGGCCAATTTTAAAATCCAAAGAAATAATAATATCGGTTGTAATTGTTCAGACATTAAGAATGTTGTGTACACATAAATTAATGGTAAAATTAAAAAATAAGTGATTTTATTGTTTAAAATTAAGTGATTCATCGTCTCGATGAATTGGCCAAAGCCTTGAAAAATGTCATGTGGTGTGACCATGATTTATATTAAAATTAGTTCATTTCCTTAACATGCTTAACATTTTTTAGATGATCTCAGTAATTAAAGTGTTTAGAAACAAAGTATTTGCATTTATTTTGAGTTTTTGTAAACAATGATCTCATATTATGCATATTTTTGTTTTATAATTTCCTTCTAAAATGTACTTAGCACACTTATTTTTCCTGTAAATAGCATAAAATTGATAAAAATGCTTTAAAAATATCATTCACTTACGCATGCTGCAGCAGTAATTCATATTTCAACCACAGAAATTAGATATTTTATTTTTATGTTAATACAGTTATTCCTATTATTGGTCGCACCACATGATGAGTGGTGGCTCCAAATGACGCAGACCTTATATCATTAAAAATCTACTTAAAGAGAAAAGTGCAGCACATGGCATTAACTGCAGGCATTTTTTAGCCGCAGTTATTTCAGCCAATCTTGGCTGCTCAAACGACCCTTCACCGGGAGATTTTTTAACAATTTTTTGTCCAACAAACAAACCAGACAGGAGAGTAGATTAAAGTCAGTGGACATGAACTTAAAAAATAGTGTGTATTGACATCTTTTCACGGGTGAAACAAGATACCTTCTGATGTTCATTCATGTTTATTTCGTTCTATAACTAGTAAAGATGAGATGATCTGTTCACGTGCTGCTTGAACTGAGGCACTACGGCGATCTGTCAGGACACATTAAAGAGCCACAAAACAGTATTTGTTGTTTGAATTCCTCAAAAAAAGAAGTCAAAATTTGAGCACGTAGACTTTGTTTGATACCAAAAGTAACCCGCTCCGTCTTGTATGTTGGCATGTTGTCAGTGTCCTCTTTACTCTGTGATGTATTTTTCACTGCATGAGAACATGATGTGTGGCATAAAGAGTGCCATGGTTTGTCAGATGTAGCAACAGTAAGTAAGGGGGGCGGGTCTTTACAAAGGGTCAGTTTAGAGTAGTGAGAGGTTACTGGCTCAGGTTTTGAGATGACAGAATGAACATTAGAAAAGAACTACAAAATCAGAATCAGAGTTCTTACAGTAGAAAATTAAGTCTGGAGTTTGTGCTTGACTGCAGGGTCAGAATTAACATGCTGCCTATGGCGAGCATTTATTTTACGTTGCTTGGCAGTGGAATCTAGTAAAATAGATTAAAATAGTTATAAAATAATAAATAATGAATTACTAATAAATACATTATTACCAAACTAAAATTACATGCTCTAAATATTTTTTTTAGAGCATATATCATTTTTTTTCATATTGTACAAAGATTAAACATAAACTGTCTGAAATTACCCAAATTGCATAAAAATCTATTCGAAATGAAATTAAAATAAAGTTTTAATGTATATAAACTATCAATTACCAATCTGGGACATATATCTATAATAGAAAACACTCTGCGGTGGTTGCACCACATAATATTTGGTCACACCACATGATATTTCAAATTCAGTCAGAATTTACAAGCACAGAATTGGCTACCTAAACAAAACAAGCTAGCTTCCCACAAAAGGTCACTATGAAATTTATAATAAAAATAAATAGTTAATTAAAAAAACTTAATATTCATTGTTTTTATTGAGGTCAAACCACATGATATCCAAATGTGGTAACTACATACCAGCTGTTGAAATGGTTAATTTTTTTCCAGATTTGAAAGAGAGTTACAAACATGCTTGATGCTTCCATGGATCATTTGCAAATTGCTATATGACACAAAGTCCTATCCTTGAATGGATTTCAACATAAAAGTCCCAAAATGTTTTTTTGTTGATGGTCGCACCACATGATATTTCATAAAATAGAAATCATCGGACAAAGTTTGTTTGTATATTATGATGGAAATATAAAAACGTCCCAAGTTATGTATGTAATCATGGTTCCCAGAGGGAATGAGACGCTGCGTCGAAATGCTATGGGGAATGCCTCCAGCGTGACCACGCTCTGAATCATGTGTACATACAGTCCAATGGAGAAGCGAAGCTTCACAGGCGGGGTGACGTAGAGACCAGGAAGCTTAAAAGCATGTGCGGTGCATGCAGCCGGCAGCTTCAGAATAGAGAAGCAAGCACTGCAGGGCTGCCGGAAGTATGGCCCAAAACGCAACGTCTCGTTCCCTCTGGGAACCATGGTTACATACATAACCTGGGACGTTCCCTTTCAGGAACTCGAGCTGTGTCGAAATGTTATGGGGAACGATATGCCAACGCCACCAACTCAAAATCCCTGTCTAGTGTGGGAGAGCACAGCTAGCACGAGAGAAGAAGAGCCAGGAGTGGCACAAAATCCAGGTAAGAACCTGAAAGTCAACTAGGTGGACATTCCACAGCATCCTGAAACCAACTTCAGAGAAGAGAGCCTTGACCCCCAAGAGAGGGGGGATCAGAGGACTCGAAGTTATGGAATAGCATCCTGACCACTACTTAAGCTACACCCGGTCAGAGGCCTCAGCCTCAGCGCACCGCAGAAGAAACGTGTAACGAGGGGGTTCCTACCCACTGAGGGGCTACCCAGAGGGGTAGGCTGAATAGCCGCCATGTAGACCTTTAGGGTGGAGTGGGCTAACCCTGCGGAGAACCGATCCTGCAGAAACTGCAGCACTGTACCAACCGGGCACTGTCCGCACCATGAAGTGAAGAGTCTCCACTTCAGTGCGTACAGTTTTCTCGTTGAGGGAGCTCTGGATTGGAAGATGGTCTCAACAACCTCGGTTGAGAGACTGGAAGCTATGAGGTGTACCCCCTCAGGGGCAACACCCACAACTTCCACAACTCCGGGCGGGGGTGGAGGATGGTGTCCCCTGCCTGAGAGAGGAGATCCTTCCTGACGGGAATCTCCCATGGAGAGCCGTCGAGAAGGGAAATCAGGTCCGAGAACCATATGCGGCATATGCTGGCCAGTACGGGGCTACTAGGAGTAAAAGGACCCCGTCCCGGCGCACTCTCTCCAGAACTCCTGGGAGCAGAGCGATCGGGGGAAAAGGCGTACAGATGAAGCCTCGGCCATGTCTATACCATGGGGGGCTGGATGAGTCAGAGAGAACCAGAGGGGACATTGTGATGTCTTCTGAGTCGCAAAGAGGTCCACATGGGCCTGGCCAAACACTCTCCAAATCTGCTTCACTATCTCGGGATGAAGTATCCATTCCCCGGGCCCCAGCTTGTACAAGGTGCTGTGTTGTCTGTGTGCACCAACACATGGCGGTCTCTTAGGTCCAGGAGAAAGTGTTTCTCCAAAACATGGCCAGCATCTCCAGGCAGTTGATGTGCCACGTGAGATGGCAACCACTCCACAGACCATGGGCAGCATGGCCACTCATGACTGCTCCCCAACCGGTGAGAGACGCATCTGTCGCTAGCATTATGCGGCGACAAGGAGCTCCCAGCACCGGGCCCTGAGACAGGAACCAAGGCTTCCTCCACGTCCAAGGCACGTAGGCATCACCGCGTCACACTGATCATGTGAAATGTCCCGCCCACTAAGAATTTCAAAAATGCTCTTCAAAAAACTACGGTTGGAGTCACAGACCCATTTGCCAGATCCATGCTGCAATCCCCACGGCCGCAGTCACCACGCAGTCACACAAGCTCACAAGGGCTCCTTCCTCTAAAAGAGCCCTCCGGCAGTGAAGCGTGTGCAGAGAAAGTGCGGGCAGTCAGCTTCCTCGAGAGCTGACCAAGCGGCAACCTCCCAGTCTCCCTTTCGAAGCCAACAATCTTTTGTATAGATTTATTTCTCAGATATGCTTCTGTTGTACAATAAATGAGCTAAAAATTTGTGACTTATATATTTTATTTATTGGTAGATAACACTGTAAAATGGCATTAAAACATACAAACATTTTCTTTAATTACAAGGTCATAGGCAATTATTCTAGCTTGAACACAGAGAAGTATATGATATACATAGCAGAGTTGCCCTTCCTGTTCTTCATGAGAAATATTCTGAAAATGGTTGCGATATGCTAACTGTCAGGGATATGGGCATGTTACTGAAAACTACATGTACAGAATAAAGAATAATAATAATAATAAACTTAAGTAGCTTCTACTTGTGCTTTACAACATAATAAAAAACATGCATAGGCTAAGTGCAAATTTTTTACGAATAAACATTATAAAATAAAACTGAATATAAATTTTCAAAATACATATCAAAAACACAAAATAAATCAGACAACAGAACGTTTTAAGGAATGGAAACATTTACACTCACTAACATACATGTTTGCAATACAGTACATTGGCAGTCACATTGTTTTTACAATTAAGCCTTTCTCGTAGATCTCTTATTTACTTTTTTTAAAGATGTTTCACTCGACTGTGTGGCATTATGTTGTTTTATGTGTTGATGTTGTTTCCACACTCTCTTCAGATGCTTAAAAACAAAATTAATTTAATTTTAATTAGCAAACAGATAAACGGACTAAAATTTCACAGGATAAAAAAAATAAAGTTTAAAATCAAATACTTACCCGAAGCAGGAATATAATCATTTTTAGATGAAGCTATAACATCAAAAAAGAAAAGCATAATTTAAAAAAAAAAGAAAAACATTTTTTTCATAGCAAATGTATTAGAAATTTCTTTTGGTTTTATCTTTTTTCATCACATCTACCCTAGTAAAAAATGCATTTATTTTATACTAAGTGTAGTTCAATTTACATATTTACTGACATATCGCTTGAGACTTACTGATATAAAAATTGTAATTAAACTTTATTTGGAGTACTTGTGTATAATGCACATTTCTTAATATTATGCCTAAAATATGGTTTTAATGTCACTGTTGATGAGGATTGTATGGTCTTTAAGTATTTTGCATTTTGCATTGATATTATTTAAAGCGTACCTAAAGGATACTTGCAATAGTTCCACTTTAGCACAATCACATATACTTTAGTATATCTTTAGTTGGACTTCAGCACTACTTCTGCACAATTAAAGTACATTAAGTGCAAAATTAGTTGTTCCAATTTAGCAGACTTTAAATATACCAGTTTAGAATACTAAATGTACAATTTCAGAGTATTTTTATTAAGTACATAAAATGCAAATATATTTGTAGTATACTTAGCATGAAATAAATGTATTTTAAAGGGGTCATCGGATGCCCATTTTCCACAAGTTGATATGATTCTTTAGGGTCTTAATGAAAAGTCTATAATATACTTTGGTTAAAAATTCTCAATGGTGGTGTAAAACAACACCCTTTTTACCTTGCCAAAATCAGCTCTGCAAAAATCATCTCATTCTGGTCGAGGCTGCTTTAAATGCAAATGAGCTCTGCTCACCCTGCCCCTCTCTTCTCTCTGTGGATTGACGAGCCTGTTTACTTTAGCCGCATTTAGCCGCTAAACTTGCTAACGATCACATTATTAGGAAAGATGATCACAAAGATTCATTAAAAAAACCCCTTATACTCACTTCTGCTGTAAGTGAATCTGGATCATGAATGATTTGCGCGAACACAGATGGATATATGTAGATCGGGAGGCGCATTCCCTTTATAAAAAACAAACGTAATCTACTGCATCTTCAGCGGCTCAGATGTCGGGAGTAAATGACGACCACTATGTTCATTATTACATCCAGCAACACAACACCTCAATCGCTTAATCGGAGATATTCTTGTCTAACTTACATCCCTGCTCCAGCATCGAAACAAAGAGGGCAGACTGTTACAGCTGATCTGAGGTAAAACGCTCATGTCAATCAACTATCGTGGGAGCGGCCTCCGTGGGTTAACGCCACAACGACAGGCATTTGAGAACGGCTCGATTTGAAAAAGGGGATATTATATTTACAGATTAATTAAAAACCACTGCATGGATTTTTATCATTACAGGGTAGATTTGTACATGCACTGCAAACACACATTAATGTTCAAACAACATGTAAAAGTGAACTTAGCATCCGATGACCCCTTTAAATACATTTTAGTATGTTTATTTTTCACTAGGGTATACTGGACTCATTTTAATTTGTGGAACCTACCTCTTCGTTTCCATTTATATATAACAGCTCCGGTCCCAAACACCAACACTAGAAATAAAACTATCAGAACTGAGGGAATGATGGATTTAAACGGTTCCCCAGGATCAAATTCTGAAACAAACATTACAAAAATGTCACAAACATAATACATCTGCAATATATTTACATTTTTTCACACCTCAATACCTAAAGTGACGTCCAGTTTGTTGTCCAGGCTGAGGTGTGAGGCAGAGCAGGTATATTTGTGTTTGTCTGCAGCACTGGTCTCCAGACTCTTCCTCATTTGGTACGTCCTGTCACCATTGGGCAGCAGATCTCCTCCAGTGATCTCATGATCAGCTACAGGCTGCCCGTCTCTGAACAGGGTCAGGTTGATGTGACGAGGGTAAAATCCTGTTGCCAGACAAATTACACGAGACCCTCCAGAATCTATGTTTGTTTTCAGGATGATTCTGACTCTGGGTTTCACTGGAGATTAAGCAATATAGGTTACTGAAATATGCCTTTCTCACTATCCTGGGTATTTTTCAATGTTACAGGAAGATGCATGCAATTTTATGGCTCAAATTTATATTAAAAAGACTGGAGAAAAAAACATGCTGGAGACCAACCCCTCCTATTCACTTGAGTTTGTCTCTTTTTTAAGTAATTCCTGAGAGTTGTTATGCAGGCCGGGTAGCTTTTACTCTCATGACGCCACTTGAACAACTCCAGAGATAGTGTTGCCATTTCTTGTTGGCCCCAATATGTAAACTTCTTGCCCTCAAAATGCAATTGTTGTGTAGTGGAGCCCCTAAAAGCAATCCTAGAGATCATTTGTCCAGGCTTATCATTGTCATACAGCTCACAATGACTCATTGCCTGATAAAGTTGAGAACCTGTTAGGAAAAAAAAGAGTCTACCTACAAATCTAGCAAGGCCAAATATCAAATATTTTTCATTTCAGTTTAGAATGGTTTTGCTTCTTTAGTTTACATTTAAATTTCTTTAATTCACAAACACACAAATTAAAACTAACATGATCTATTCATGCAATGTCTATCACAATATGGCAATTGAACATACTTTCTGTGTGATTCTTAAATGTTAGTCTTCCCGCAAATAAGGGATGTAAATCATGTCTTGTGAAATAAAAGAGTTTGGAAACAATCTCATCTTCATTTGTAGTGTTATCTCTAGGAAAATATCTCTTAGCCTCTGAATTATAGTGTCCTACTGTGACATCATCCAACAAAAATGTGACACTAAATTCAGGAAATGGCATCTCTCCTTTAATATATGTTACAAGCATCCACAAAGAGTGAGAACCTGTGAGAAAGAATAAAAGTTTATGTTATGATGTGTTTGTCCAACCTGGTCTCATTGTTCATACATATACGTAACGTTTAGAGGCACAAAACATAAATTTTTGTATGTTTTTATTAATGCAAAAACGTACGGTTTAGACGTATTTCAACGTTTAAAAAGTACCAATCGCTACGTATTTTTAGCTAAAAAATGTAAAATATTTACGTATCTTTTATATCATTACGATATTCATATCAATGCCTTTATAGCAGTTTAACAAGCAATTTAGATTTTTACCCCCCTTAACCTACCCCCAAACCTAAACCTACCCATTTTATAGCAAATTTGCATTTTTATAATTTTATTAATAAGTGATTTAGATTTTTAGACCCCTTAACCCACCCCCAGACCTAAACCTACCCATTTTATAGCGAATATAAAAGGATATAAAATGTAACTGACCAAAATGTGCAGGGAAATTACCATTTTAGTAACAATATTAAAACGTTAATATTACATGAATGGTTAAACAATTGCAGAAATGTTATTTATTTTAAGGGTTTAAAGTGTAGTCTTGTTTAACATTATGTAGGCCTATTCTTGGAAACGAGCGGGCAGCAGAAATCACACAGAATATAATGAAATAAACGATTAACAATTTAATAATACAATTGAAAACATAAGGTCATTGGTATGACAAATAAAAACAACAATAATTAAATTAATGCAGTGATTTCAATATTCATAAGGATTTTTAGGTCAGTATTGTACATTTAAATGCTGAAAATACGTAAGTATTTGTAAGTTGCTGTAAAAACGTCAGTATTGTATGTTTTAGTGTCTGGAAAAACAATGTTTTGTAGAACCACATTTTATGTAAAATGCATACAAATTATCATGAGATTATGTTGGCTTGTCTATAACAGGACAAAATATATTAAAAGAATCAATCAAGATTAAAATAAGAATAAAATGGGCATTGAAAAATTGCACTTAAGCCTACATTAAGTAAAATCTATTAGGGAGTAACACAAATTTTAAATATGCTTTCAACACAACCATATGTGTTTGCTATCTTCAATTTTATTTCTGAATAACCGCAAAAACAATAGTCTTCTTTACAACTGAGATATCCAGCCTGCTTTTACAGATACTAGATTTCCTTACAATTGTCCAGCATGAACATTCTTAAGACACTAGAGTCTAAAAAAAAAACTTTTACTATGTTGAGTTGAGAAGTAGTATCATTGTATGCCTCTTTAAAAGCAATTTGTAAGAAATGTAAAATACAGACTGCAGCAGCTATAGTTTACAAATGTGTGAATTGAATTAAAAAAGTCCTACCTGTTAAAACAATTGTTGGAGCTGACAGCACATAAAGAAAAAATAATAATTTGCAAATCATGTCCTCGAATACATAAGAAATGTTCTTCTCTAAAGCTGCACTGATTTTGTGAGCCAGGTAACAAGGTATAGAACAAGTCTTGCAAGTTTTTTTGTTTTGTTTTGTTTGTTTAAGAGCTGAGGAGGAACAAGGAACTTAATTTTTAAGCATATCACAAAGAAAACCCCTGGCCCAAAAGATTGCTACAAAATAAGGATTGGCAATAGTAGAGCTATTTAATTATAATTTTCTCTAATATAATTATTATTTTGAAATTTGAGTAGCTCAGCTAGGGATTATAGTTTTTCTTGATTGCTTAAACACATTTGTCCATTCTGCCATCACATTTTAAAATGTTCTCAAAACCTTAAACACAAGTCTAAATCTTCAAACTAAATACACAGCACTGGCTCTTCTGGCAAGAGGAAAGGAAAGGAAAGGAAAGGAAAGGAAAGGAAAGGAAAGGAAAGGAAAGGAAAGGAAAGGAAAGGATGTGAGGCCAAGTATGGTAACCAGCACTTGAAATTTGTGTTCTGCATTTCACCCATCCGAGTGCACACACACAGTAGTGAAGATACACCTGGAGCAGTGGGCAGCCATATCGCTGCAGTGCCTGGGGAGCAGTTGGGGGTTTGGTGCCTTGCTCATGGATTTCACCTTAGTCATGGTATTGAAAATGGAAGTTTGGTTAATATAAGAAAAAAAGGTTACTCTCAAAAAGAGAGAGAGAAAAAAAAAATATGTGTGGTGGATCCAGCCTTGACAAGACAGCACATCTTGTCACCACAGGGCAGTATTCCACCCTAACGTGTCTTGCAATTCTACACAAGAATATACTGAAATTACCAAATTACAGAGTATAAAAATGCACTGAAAAAAAAGTTGACATGATCAGCTTGCCACCTTTTCAGTTTGGCATGCACTGTACAGCGCTTCATGGCATGTTTTTATGATTTCATGCAGACATTTCTTTTTTTTTAAATGAAGGAGGAAAAACTTTTTATTTATTTTTACATTTTTGCATGATCTGTTTCATCACATCAATCTCAGCAAATGATTACACACATTTACAGCACATGAAGAATACACTTACAAATAAAAAAAAACACCAGCAAATTAAGAAAACGTCTTCATCAGTTTGACACAAGTGGCAACCTCCTGGTCTCCTTCTTGAAGCCAACACGGAAGTGACTAAAACTGCAATTCATCGACTGGCCAGTACAGGCTGGCTCCAAAAGGGAGTCAATCCCGTAGACCTCCCATGTTGAAATGCCCAACTTTACAGCAGAAAAAAATATGTTTACAGCCTGGTACAAAAAGTGATTTTGGTCTAAATAGATCATTTTGCCCTTTATGACAACTGTGAGGGGGGTGAATTTTTTTTATAACTCATCCGTTTTATTTATATTAAGCCTTAAAGTTCTGCATAATTAAGGGCGTCGCCACTTGAGTGACAGGTGGATTACCGCTTTGTCCTGCAAGGCAAAAGACTCATTGGAGTTTGAAACTGAGAAAAATGGCTTTAAAGATTTTAATTTTTCCAGAAAAATTAATTATAGGTAGCACACTGGAAATCTGGCAATTAGATGTTTTAATGAAAATGATTTTAAACTTGATTTTTTGGTGGTATTTTGAAGTTATTGTACTCCATTGTCTGCAAAAAGTGAGATGTCGCGTCAAGGTAAAAGGCAGTAACTACCACATTATATACAATACTTGGGTGCTGATCACCATTTACAGAATTATTATAATAACATCTGTATAAAATCTAGTGAGCATTCGTTATCTCATAGGCTATAATGTGATTTAGTTTTTTCTGACCGTAACAACCAGACTAAAAGTTAAACGTGAGTGCAGTAAACTCTATAAACAATTACGAGAATAACTATTTAGTGTATTTTCACATCACTCCAGTGATAACTGTCTGAAGCTGTTTTAAAACTCTTTTTAATCAGTTTTAATCTTCTATGAAATGTGCTAATGAACTGACTTTCATGAACTAGATTTTAACTGAACACCAGTGTTTTTCCGGAAATCTCACAAAATTAAAAGTAAAAGCATTTTACAACTGAATCTGACTGGTTTTCTTATTAACAGTATTTAACGAATGTTCTTTTAATTGTAATGGCTAACAGAGCCACGCTAAATGAGGTTTTACGTGTTAATATGTAATCACAAACACGTTCTTCCTTAACTCTCGCTACCCGTCACTATAACTAAAACATGTTTGTAAAGATCTAAACAGTTTATCGTCGTGCCTCATTTTGCTTGCTTCTCTCAGCTATGTTAGGCATTCACTTCTCACGTTACTATTACAAGTTATTATTTTTAACACTCGTCCGCCATTTTGGGTTCGGCTCTTATCACGGTCAAATTCAACATTCTTACCGTCTCAGTTCAGAAATTCAACTCTGTGTAAACACAGTATACTGTTGGGTGTTATTAGAGTAATAATTATCATCTTAACTGTAAGAAAAGATAGAAAAAGACAGAGGTTAAGCAAGGAGCGCATCTGTTGCGTCTACCACAAAGCTCATCACGTACTGAATACTATTTCTTTGTTATTCAACTACTGATGCATAGCGCAAAGAGTTTAACAACAAATAATTTTATTCTCAACACAGTAAGACAAATAAACTGTCACAGGAGCTGTCATTATTTCCGGATTGGATAAAATTCAAAATTTAAAGGGGGCAGTTTTTATTAGTCTCTAAGCTTATTTAGGGCTGCACTTGCACTTGCTTAGAATAAATGTACTAATATGAATCCATTGCGTTCATTCAGCACTTAGTCGTGTTGGCCAGAAAACGACACATACACACTCGCAGAAATCATACGGCTGCCTTCTACTGTACCACACACAGGACCAAATTGATTTCTCTTATATATCTGCCAGATAAAATAAACACACTATAGCTTGATCTTAGCCAGTTGATCATGTAAATGAACCACCACTCTCCACATTTTGTGTGTATCTCACATGTATGTTCTATTCAAAAGTAAGTGCACTGCGAACTTGAAATATTCTGCCCTGATTCCAGTTCGAAGACAGCATATATGTTCCATTCAACGAGCATTAAAGCGTGCAAGACGTGAATTTAAATTGCATTTCTTTACAGAGGTATATTATGTCACACTTCTCTAGTAAATTTATTCTGTGTGTGAAGACGATGCAGGCGGTGGCGCAGAACCTGATTTTACCAAGTACAACATGTTCCTGGACCAACATCTTTGGTGACCCTGGAACAACACTGTGATTAACCAATCAGATTTGAAAAAACAGTTTAGGCTTACAATCAGTGTTTGGTGCTTGTACATCAGTGTCATTCATCTATCATTTCCTCTGATTTTACGGATTACTCATGGGTAAGGTTAGGTTTAGGTGTAGGGATATGGTCAAGATTAAGTTTTTGGATTAAAATGTTGTTCCAGGGTCAACAAATAATATGCTGACCCAGGAACACATCTAACTCAGCAAAATCAGGATGTGCAGGCGGTGGTATAGCGCAAATCCATGAATGAATATTAGTAAACTTCAACTGATTTCCCCTGCTCAGGGAGTAGGGAGCAATGAACATTGTGTAGGGACCATGTCAATCGGAACACAGCTCAGTCATGGAGCTCTCTTTGAACTAGCTGGTTATCTGAATCAGATTAAATGAGGCATGCAATATATGCAGAGCAACGGTACGTGAGGACTGTAATTGAGAAACACTGATGTATTTAATCATATCACCCTAATTTCATTAAGGGATAAAGTGCAATAAGTTTTAATGACTTAAAACAAATACATGATTTCTTACAAAGAGCTGCTGAAGAGTAAATCAGATGAGCTGCTTTATAAACAATGACAGTGATCGCAACGAGTCATATCACAAATTAAATTACATTTCCAAACATGTTATTCATAGCGTGAGCACTTACAAATTCAGGTGGTTTAGAAATTATGAATCTGTATTAAATAATAAATACAAACGACAAAGCCAGATTTTGAAGTTGTTTATTTTCACTGAGAAGCTTTCGCCATTTGTTGTTTCAAGCTGAAAAGCATAGAATTGCGCTTCACTTTAGATCCGTTCTCCACTCTGGTCATGACAGCAGATATGGAAGTTCATATCACAGCAAGCGTTCTCCATTCTAATGTGTTTTTAAATGTACAATATAACCTCGGAAGATTTCTTACATGAATGGATATTAATAGTTTAACATGTTAAAACAACGGTAATTCTACATAATGCACAATAAATTATATGAGTATTTTAGCATTTCAGTAAATAAAAAGGTAGATTACAAGTTTGCATATCTACACATATACGTGTTAAAAGTATGCTCACATACAGAAATTTCCCTGAGGATGTTACTATATAGACGGTTTCAACGGCAACAACATAAACAAACACTACTGCGCATGCCCGCTTTTGTGGCCCAAACTTCCAGTATACTTAGCATCAATAACAACGGAGTCCCTGTAGAGTAGATTATTTCTGATAACAAGCAAAATATATAATAAGTAAGTTACATCACCTAAGTTAAACATATGTCTTGCCTGGCTGCCAAGCCTCTTCGCACAGCAGTGATCCATGCTCGTCGTCTCCCCTTGTCTTTCCCACAGACTTACACTGTATGTGTGCCGGCACTTCCCACAGGAAATATCCGGTTCATGTTTACAACTCTGCTCTGTGTGTTTCCTCCATAAATCAGAAGGGCTGACTGAAATGCTAATTCATTCTCTGCCAGCAGGAGGTACTATTGGGGCGGCTTCCCCGGTAACTAGCCAGACCAGTAAATAAACACAGACCGGAAGTTAACTGCGTCCGATGAAACCGTCTATAGCATACACACACACACACACACACACACACACACAGGATGTTAAGCCAATCACATTATTTTATCCATAAACCTTATGAATCTGATGTTGCTGAAAGGGAAGTATGTTGAAATTAAAGTAGGTTACAACATGAAAATAAAATATTTTGAAAGTACTAAACACATAAACTATATTAAAAATACTCACTAGAAGCAGAGGAGTAATCACTTGTAGAGGAAACTACAATAGGACACAACAATAAAAAAAAAAGGACATTAAATATGACCTTCATCTTCTCATTGTACTGTTTCATGTCTTGTATTACCTGATTGCCGTCTTCTCCTCCATACAGTGATCCATATAATAGCAGCCAGTGTCAATAACACCAACCCCATTACACAAACCGCAAGCACAGAAGTAGTCACTGACTCAATTGTTTCCCCTGGACACTCTGAAAACAAAAGGTCACAAAGACATTAATTTATCAGATATATTATTGCATTTGCACTAGTCTCATGTGAACTCGTTACCTAAAGTGACATCCAGTTTGTTGTCCAGACTGAGGTGTGTGGCAGGTGTATTTGTGTTTGTCTGCAGCACTGATCTCCAGACTCTTTCTCATCTGGTATGTCCCGTCACCATTGGGCAGCAGATCTCCTCCAGTGATGTCATGATTAGCTACAGGCTGCTCATCTCTGAACAGGGTCAGGTTTATGTGACGAGGGTAAAATCCTGTTGCCAAACAACTCACACGAAACCCTCCAGAATCTGAGTTTGCTTTCTGAATGAATCTGACTCTGGGTTTCACTGGGGAAGAAAGTTAAAAAAAAGAGATGCATGCACACCTGAAAACATGGTTATTTTATGAGAAATATTTGTCATATAATATAAAAAACAAAGATAGGCTTACAACAGCATAATATGTAATGTGTGAGCTTAATTTTTCTTAATAAAAATCTCATTGTTTTGTCATTGTTTATGCTTGCTGTCCACAACCCTATTAGAACAGGTCCACTGTTTTAACTTGTGGTTCTATATTTTGTTACTTTATAAGAAAAATTGGGTAAAATTGTGCATGTGACTTACCTTTCCTGTTGACTTGATTTCCTCTCTTTTTAAGGTACCCTTTCAAGGTTTCCATGCAAAGTGAATAGTAAAAATTTTCATAGTGATATTGGAGTAATCTTAGAAATGGCTGGACAGTCTTTGTATGGAAAGAAGAACTAAAAGTTGTCTTTCTATTAAGAAAATGCAGCTCAACAATGGTGGATCCCCCTGTAGCGCCCTTAGCTGTAATCTGCCCTGACTCCATGTTGTCCAGTATTTCACAGTGAATCAGTATCTGGTGAACATCAAGACCTGTGAGTGAGTGTCACAAATCTGGTCGGTGACCTGAAATTACAATTGGACCTTCTCAGGTCTAAGTTAACTTTATGTAAAATCATCAAGGTTTCATTTCATAAACTTAGTTTTATGTATTGATTGTAGCAATAATCTAAAATGGCCTATGTTGACCAGATCTTAATCAACAAAATTAAATATATAACAAAAAAGAATTGCTGATGGCAACTTTTTTTGTATTTTACTTGTATTTTGAAACTTAAAGATAATATTCAGTAGAAATATTTACAAAATATTTGGTTTGGTGACTTGCATTAGGGTACTCATATCCATGAACATTCCAAGTACAACACGAAAAAGACTGTTTGTGAAATCTCATATGACATCCCTATGTGAATAAAAGGCATGGGTTAAAGTCTGAAAAGATGAAAGTATTGTGTGGTTATTTGACTGCTAAATAACTACTCAGCACAATTACTCCTAACAAAATTATAGGCAATAATGCATCTTCATACTGCACTTGTCAGAGGACTTACCCTTTGAAGCAGCTGCTGGTAGTAAAAGCACAAAAAAGAGCAGATTTTTGTCCATATTGTTAAGTATGCAGTGTATATATCTCTGTGTTCAAGAAACTGTGTTCAAAGAATTGGAAAATCAAGTTTGTGCGTATCTTAACACCATGTCATGAATACGTCAGGTTTAGTTTTACACTTCCTTTCTATGCATTCAGTTTAGCTGAAATGTTTTTTTTTTTTCTTTTAACCACTGACCACACCACTACTAATATTTAAACCCTTTTCACCCAAAAATGAACATGATTTGATGAAAAAGTGCTCACTCTCATGTCACCAATCTCACCAATGCGTCCTCTGCAGTGAATGGGTGCTGTCAAAATGAGAGTCCAAACAGAGTATAAAAACACCTGAAAACAAAGCAAAGTTGTTATTAATTTACACTAATATTAAAATCCATACTAAATAATAGCTACATGTGGAACTCTAGATGTATTTTAGCCCCAAGAAGAGAAAAGTCATTTTCTGAATGTTAGATGATATCGCAGTAGGACACTATAATTTACAGACTACAGATACATTACTAGAGATAATACTAGAGATGAAGATGAGATTGTTTCTTACATCTTTTATGTGGGAAAAAAAATACAGAAATTATGTTCAGTTGGTTAAAATATGGCATATTTGAGACTGACAGAATCTCATGATCATGTTATCTGTACATCTGTGACATTTAATATTTTGGCTTTCATCAGTATATATGTTTGTCTTTCTACAGGAAAAATATTAACAAAATCAAAAATTTCCATTTCAGTAATGGGTAGGTTTAGGGCCGGGGTTAGGTGTAGGGCATTCATACAAATTCATACGCATTGTGCAACTCGTAATATACGTACATTTTAGCTAAAATCATATGAATTTGTATGAGTGAGGTCGTATGAATTTGTACCTCGTAAAATATGTACGAATTGCTGTGAGATCGGGCTGTATTATCCCAGATAGCACACGTACATCTGCAAGATGTCTGTTAAAGATCACTTGATCTGGAAAGCATCTGCTGTGTACAAACATCTGACAGATGTCTGTAAGATGTCAGTTTTACATACACTCTAACTTATAAACATCTTAAAGACATATAATAGACATCTATTTGACATCTGATAGGAAACGTCCTATAGACGTATTGCAGATGAGCAAATGCACAAAAAAATACGTCTTCCAGATGTAAATGCAGACGTCATGTATGTATGTGTATGTGTGCTATCAGGGATTATATTTATTATTTTTTGTTATGCAAGGCAGACTTTCCCACATCTTATGATAAATGTCTGTATTTCTCTGTTTAGTTTACTGAATTTCTTATTACTGTGCTCATTGTTGTGTTCTCTTGATTGTTTTAGTTGCTGTTTCTCACAGGTTCTCATTCATTATGGTTGCTTGCAACTTACATTTAAGGGCAGTCACCCTTTCCTGAATATGATATCACATATATGTTGGATGACACATATATACAGACACTTTGATTCAGAGACAAAGCTCTATACAGTGGGAGGAAATCAATTAGAAGAAGATGATGATTTTGATAAAAACTTGTCACAAGGATATTTATTATATATATAGTGAAGATTTATACAGGTTTATACAATATAGACTGGAATTTCAAATTCATAATTATGCAAACAGTAAATTTTGCATTCTTTTTGCATTCATAACCCCCAAATATATGAATAGTTCAGCCATGAAACTCTACTCATGTTCTCATTGGTTTATTCAATTCAATGTTCCCAGCCAATCAGATTTACATACTCATTAGCGTTTACCTATATAACTATATAAGACATATTCAATGAATGCTAAGTCTGACTGAACACACTTATCTTCTCACTTACAGATCTCAAGGTTCATCAGAATCTGGTTCATTGTGAATGTTGGACAACATGGAATCAGAACAAATTACTGATAAGGGTGCTAATTTTCTTAATAAGAAAACAGACTGCATAGGTTAAGCTTATGGGGCTTTCACGTGATGAACGAACGACTCGAACCCCGAAGACTCCAGAGATGAACTAATCAATTCTCTTTCTGGCTGACACTGCATTGGGTTAAGCTTATATGGGGCTGTCACGTGATGAATGAATGACTCAAACTCGAAAACTTGTCAGATAAGAGGTGAGCTAATCATAAACTAAAGCCCCAGGTAAACAATGAATTAATCTTTCTGTTTCTTATAGCATTAGTTTTGTTTAATAATAATAAATAGATAATAAATTTATAAATAAATAATAATTTATGCAATTTGAAAAGGTTGAAGCAAATTACAAGAGTGTTCACAGTGGGCTATGTTTACAATAATCTCGCGTCATAAAAGCATAAAAGCAAGC